>CM066341.1:9749914-9897414 GCA_033807585.1 Hydrophis major
TCCAACCCCCACTCAAGCAAAAAACCCTACAGCATTTCTGACAGATGGCAGTCCCATCTCTTCTTGGAAGCTTCCAGGGATGAAGCTCCCACAACTTCCAAAGGGAACTTCTGTTCCATGGGTTGATTGCTCTCAGGGTCATGAAATTCTTCTTTATCTCCAGGTTGAATCTCTCCTTGTTCAGTTTCCATCCATTCTTCCTTGTCTGGCCTTCAGGTGCTTTGGAAAATAGCTTGACCCCTTCCTCCTCCTCTCTGGGGCAGCCCCTCAAATATTGGAAGGCTGCTCTCCTGTCTCCTCTGGTCCTTCTCATTACTAGACTAGCCAAGCCCAGTTCCTGCAACCGTTCATCGTATGTTTTAGCCTCCAGTCCCCTCATCATCCTGATTGCTCTTCTCTGCACTTTTTCTAGAGTCTCAACATCTTTTTTTATAGTGTGGGGACCCAAACTGGATGCAGTAGTCTAGTCGTGGCCTTACTAAGGCTTTATAGAATAGTATGGGTACCTCCCTTGATCTTGATTGGAAGTTGTTCACCAAACATATTGACTCTGTGGACAGATACATCAAATTCACATGGGAAGAAGTTAAGAAAAACAGTCTGGCTTTCCTGGACTGTGCAGTGCACATGAAGGAGGGCAGAAGCCTCAACGCTGAAGTATACAGAAAGTCCCCTCTTCCACAGATCAACATTTACATTTTGATTCTCACCCCCCACCGGAGCACAAAATGGGAATGATCAGAACCCTACACCACTGCGCTAAAACTTTGCCTACCAGCAAAGAGGAGGAAAAAAGAACTCAAACACATCAAGGAAGCTCTCAGAACTTCAGGCTGTCCCAACTGGGCCTTCATCAAATCCCCCCAAAAAGACCCAGCCGGAGCTACTCCACAATGGACAAAGAAGAGAACGATAAACAAAGCAATGTTGTCCTTCCATACGCTGCAGGAATATCTGAAAAGATCAGGAGGATTTTCAATCAACACAACATACATGCATACTTCAAACCCAAGAATATACCAAGGCAGAAGCTTCTCCACCCTGAGGATAAAACGTGCAGATATACTACTTCACTAACAGAGAGAGAGAGAGAGACAGAGAGAATTGGTAATTCGATAACCCATAAATATACTTTTGCCTGGACAATCTGTCCCCAACCTGCCCCTGTTCAGTCTTCCAATGGTGCAGAGAGAGAAAGAGAGGGAGAGGGAGGGAGAGAGAGAGAGATGTGCAGATCTGTACACTGGAGAAACAAAACAACCATTTCACAAACACATAACCCATCACAGTGGTGGGATTCAGAATTTTTTACCACCGGTTCTGTGGGCGTGGCTTAGGTGGTGAGTGTGGCTTGGTGGTCATGTGACTGGCTGGGCGTGGCCAACTCAACATCACTCACATCGAGGCACACATCTCCTCGCCTGGCCTCTCATGTCTGTGGGGATGCTGCAACAGTCGTAAATGTGAAAAATGGTCATAAGTCACTTTTTTCAGTACCATTGTAACTTGGAATGGTCCCTCCACACAAGCAAAGTACCAGCAAAGGAGGAGGAAAAAAACTCTAGAGAAGTTCCTGAGACAGGAAGTCTAGTCCTGCCAAGAACGTAACAAGGGTTAACGGAGAGGCAGTTTCCGTAAGCAACACCAGAATGTTTCCTTCCTGCTTTCCTTACAGGATTAGCCCTGTAATTTCTTCTAACAACCGGTTCTCCCAACTGCTTAGAAGGTTAACAGCCGGTTCTAGCGAATAGGTGAGAACTGGTAGAATCCCACCTCTGGTTCTGTGGCTGTGGCTTGGTGGGCACTCTTTGTGTGCGCACCTGCATCAAATGTGCACTTTGTGCAGGTGCACAGGTGTTTGCACCGGTGCAAAGGCATCCCTACTCACCTCCTGCAATCCTGCGTTCTCCAGGTCACTTCAGCAGCTGCCACGTGGGGATCTGCTTGCCGTGCAAAGCAGCTGCACTTCAAAAGCAGGGGATAAAGGTGAGCATGGGAAAGTGGCAGAGAGAACTGGTCTCCGTTGCTCATCGGTGCTACTGGCTCAGCAGAACCGGGCCAAACTGGTGGAACACCACCACCGGCCCATCTGGAATAGGTTCAGCAGTTCATCTGCATTTGAAAGACAATAGCCACTCTTTTGAAAACAGCAACGTCTATATGTTGGACAGAGAGGTATGAAAGAGGGTTCCAAGAGGGCATCTACATTAAAACTGAACGGCCCTCTCTCAACGGGGGTGGTGGTGGAATATGACACCGCCTGTTTCCTGTTATAAGTCTTGCACCCATTTGCACTGCTCAGGTGACCCTGAGGACACAGTTAAACCTCCAAGTGGCCTCAACGACTCTCAGAGAAATTGCTAAGCAAGGAATACAAATCCTTCCATTCACCACTGTTCACTCAGAACTGAAGAAGCTTCCTGGATGAGAAGTGAAACCTCTTCAAGGGGAAAAAAAAACCAAGGAAGTCCAGTTGCCTTCTGAAAAAGCACCTTTGGGACAACCGTGACCTGGAGGACAGAGAATCTCCAGAGAGGTCAGGCTCAGAGCCTCTGGGCCTCCTCCTTCCTTGGCCCCCTCCCCATCTGAGAAACAGTAGCTAAATTTTAAGTTCAAATATTGATGGCTTGGGGTTACCAGGTGACCCACTTGGTTTTTGCTCGGCAGGATGTCCCCAGAGTATGGTCAAAGAAGTTAAGATAGCATTGTGACTTTGAGTAGACTTTGAATCGAGGAAGGATCACGCACCCTTGTGCCATCATACACACACAAACACACGCTGACACGGTGCTGGGGTCATACAACATACATAATTATGGAGTTAACTAAGCCCATAGTTTGGGCTTACACAACACAGGAGCCGAGAGTGGCCTGCACATCTCTAAGGCAACGTACCTCGTGCAAACCCAGCCCAGTGCCCCAGCTGAGTTTCCAGCATAAAAGGCCCTTTGATTTGTGCCAGCAACAACATGACTTTTTCACACCATTGGTGTCTGTTTCAGACATTCACCTTCTCCCATTACTAATAGGCTTTAATGAGGTTGACTCCTTTGATAGGGGGACCTATTGCGGCTCTGGATTATCCTTCTGAAATTCTGCTAGATGTTATTTGCTTTTTGCATTTGTTTTTACAAGGGATGATAAACAATTGTGGAACTTTTAAAATTCCTCCTTATTTCCAGGTCGAGTCTCTCCTTGTTCAGTTTCCATCCATTATTCCTCACCTGGCCTTCAGATGCTTTGGAAAATATCCTGACCCCCTCCTCCTCTCTGCGGCAGCCCCTCAAGTATTGGAACACTTGCTCTCCTGTCTCCTCTGGTCCTTCTCTTCCCTAGACCAGCCAGGCCCAGTTCCTGCAACTGTTCATCGTATGCTTTAGTCACATTGATGCTACCCAATTCTCTCATGTTTTGGAACTTCCCAACCACTTGAATGACTGCTCCATTCAGGATTTTTATGAATGGAATCGTTCCCACTTCCTCCCTCCCTCCCTGAACTCAGCTCTCTGGCCTTTGGGTCTCCCACTGGCAATACGCTCTCCCAGCAGTCCAGTGGTGGGATTCAAATTTTTTTACTACTGGTTCTGTGGGCATGGCGGGGGAAGGAGGCTGTAAAATCTCCAGTCAGAGGCGGGATTGGCCGGTTCTCTGAACTACTCAAAATTTCCACTACTGGTTCTCCAGAACTGGTCAGGACCGGCTGAATACCATCTCTGCAGCAGCAGCCCCTACCTTCCCCTTCCCCAGCTGTTTGCTCTCAGAGAGGGAACATTAAATCCAGTCTAGCTGACCCTGAAGTCCTTCCTTCCTTCCTTCCTTCTTCCTTCCTTCCTTCCATTCTTTCCTTCCTTCCTCCTTCCTTTCCTTCCTTTCCTTCCTTTCCTTCCTTCCTTCCTTCCTTCCTTCCTTCCTTCCTTCCTCCTTCCTTCCTTCCTTCCTTCCTTTCTTTCCTTCCTTCCTTCCATTCTTTCCTTCCTTCCATTCTTTCCTTCCTTCCTTCCTTCCTTCCTTCCTTCCTTCCTTCCTTCCTTCCTTCCTTCCTTCCTTCCTTCCTCCCTCCCTCCCTTCTGAAGTTCTCTCTCCCCTGCTGTGCTGCAATTGGTCTTGAGTTTGCTGAAATCCGTGTGCATCATGCAGTTTCCCAGACACCTGATTTATTGAGATTTCACCTGATTCACCTGTTTGGCTGAGTGACCTTGTGTGTCTCTTGCCCCATAACAAAAAATAAGGGTCATAATTATTTCTATTTGGTTTGTTTTCTCCCTCTTTATCTTCACCAGTTCCTTCAACTGTGTGACTTCTCTGTGGTGTCATTTCTCTGTGTGTCTCCTGCTTGAGCAAGGGGGCTGGACTAGAAGACCTCCAAGGGGCCTTCCAGCTGTATTCTGATTGATTGATAACTTCCATGTGGGAGGAGTCAGTAATTTGCATGTCCTGCATCCCCTTTGTGTGTCTCTGTGTGTGTCTGTGTGTGTGTGTGTGGAGAAGACGAATCCGTTTCTTTTGAACAAGCCGTATATCTTCCCCATCTTGCATTCCAATCATGGGCTTCGTTCCTGCCAGGTGCTGGCAATGCCAATTATCTCCTCAGTTCCCCTTCGTTCTTGCACATCATCAGGCTCCAGATCAGCAGGGGGAGAAGATGGAGAGCTGGGGGAGGGGCAGGGTTGTGGAGGGAAGGAGCATTGTGTCTCATTGCAGGGAGAAAACAATTACCATGCCATGAAAAATTGATCAGGGCCCCATGGTTGGCATGTGTGTGTGTGTGCCAAATAACACATTCAAAGCGAAGGAGACATGGGCTCCCTTGCACCAGTCCGGGCAGAGTTGCCCTTAGCCACCTGGTGGCTGAACCACAGGAGCTCTTCCAGGCCCAAAAGGTCAGGATGAATATTCAAGGGCTGTCGGAAGGCCATCGCGAAGACGAGGGGACCCCCTCCTGAATGATACACCCCCAACACCACATCCCCTGAGCAGCAGTGAGACAGGTGCAGAATGGAGGCTGTCCACCTTCTCTTTGGTTTCCCTCTGGGGTTGGATGAGGAGGCTGCGCCGGCCTGAGGGACCCTTTGCAAAGCTTGAGGAAGTTGGCATGCAGTTGTTTAGGGAGTGTGCACTGCCTTGGTCGGTAAAGTACCCTATAATTGCAGGTGGAGAAAAGGCAAGGAAGAAGGAAATGAAGGGAGGTTGCTCACCTGTCCTTCAAAAGTGATTGTCAGCTGAGGCAGCAGGGAATATCTCGGTGGCCTAGAGGCTGAAGCTGGCTTGGCCGAAGCCATCTTGGAGCTTCACACTGGAGCTGACATAACAGGGGCTGTGTAGTCAAAATAAAATACTTTCTCTTGGGAACCAAGGATGTTCTCACACCTGGCCAGAGGAAGGAGGAGTGGGGTCACCAGACCAGCGGATGCTGCCTCGGTTGTGACTGATTGTTTGGGATTGGGGGCAAAGCTTTTAATTAGGTGAAAACCGAGGGGCCCTTCAGAGTCGGTTTTCACCAATATGATATCTCCAACAAAGTTATTCTTTGAGGAACCTACCTGCCTTGGAGTTTTTGCTTACAACCCATAAAGAATCCCTATGCCTGTGTTGGCTTCAACTGGGGTAATGCTGACATGTGGCTCCTAGTAAATCTTTTGGATTCTTTTGAAGCTTGGCTCAAGGATCATGATGTAATGAAGGCAATCGCTGGAACCCTGACAGAATCTATTACTTGGAACCCTGAGAAGAGGGAGTGGCCACTCCTTTGCCTTTTGGGAGATGGGCATGTGAGGACAGCTGTTTGTAGCAACTGCCTCCTCCATTTCCACCCTACAGAAAAGAGATTCTTTGCACCAGATCATGTTCTACCAACTGCTTTCCTCTGCCATGTCTTCAGGATGTTGGCTTCATACCCCACCCAGACTCAAGAAAGTTGTACTTAGCTCTTCTGTGGGGGAAGTAATGCTTTCCCTTAAGCAGGGAATTGTTTTTTGATGAAAGTAGACCAGCGCACTTCAGCCGCCATTTTGTTACCAGAGGTAGTAACAAAATTGACCACCTGAGGCCGGTGTGGCCATGCCCGGTGTGCTCCATTCCCTCCTGACAGACCCAGTCCTCTACAGCCATCACTCTTCAGGCATCATCCAGCCTGGAGTCCTGATCAATTCAATCGGAAGTATTGCTAAGATTTATAAAATGCTACTGAAATTGAATTGGAAAATGGACATGTTACGTTCTGAGCGTGGGCGCTAAGAATGGAGACGAGCTGGTGAAATGGTGAACTTCAAAACTCTTTATTAAGATGGTGTAACAGCTCAACTCAATGGCTGCAACGGCCCCTTTTTAAAAGGCAAGCCATTGAGCATTCAACCAATGAAAACCAGGGAGCGCTAGCTCCATTAACCAATGGGAGAGGCTCGTTAATAGCCAATCAGATTCCCCTGAATGGACCAATCTGATGTCGCTATTAACTGCCAATCAGAAGTGCAGGGCCAGAACCCTGCACTTAACTTCAAGCTCTTAATAACCTTTATTAAACACATTTATTCATTCACAACACCCCTTCCCCCCAGGTTCCATTTAAGGGGTGCGGTTACGTAGTCCTTGAGGTAGGCAGGTTGTTTTGTTAGTCTATTTGATTTTCGTTGTACACCCGGTATTTGGCTACAGTCTTGTTGAGGTAGGACGTTATCTGGTGAAAAGGGTGCCTCTAGTTCTGTATTTGAATTTTCGTTGTCGCTAACATTTTCGGCATCTCCTTGAGGCGAGCTCACCCCCATCCCTGATCCTTCTTCACGTGTTGCCACTGCACTGTCACTTCTTTCATTAAAGCTTTCTACTATTTCGAGTTCATCTTCCTCCATATCTCCTCCCCCCTCAGTTTGGAAGTCAGGGGACTCGGAGATCCCTGACTGTAGCCTTGAACGCAGCTGATCAATATGGTGCTTCCATATTCTATCGTTGCGACATTTCACGCGGTACAATCTGGGGCTGGTTACTTGGACCACAGTTGCCTTGACCCACAACGGATCGCGCGAAAAGTTCCTAGCGAAAACCAAGTCACCTACCTGGAAGTTACAGCATCGCCCGCTGGATCTGTGTGGTTTCTCAGGTTCGTACGATGGGTGCAGCCGGTCGAGGTGGGAGCGGAGCTTCCGCCCCATTAGTAACTCGGTGGGAGTTTTGTTAGTGACGCTGTACGGAGTGATATGCTGCAAAAGGAGTATCCGGTTAATCTTTTCTCGATATCGCCATAGTCCATTTTATGCAAAGTTTTCTTGATGAATTGTACCATGCGCTCGACCCTTCCATTGGCCGCAGGATGCGCCAGCGATGTCAGCGCATGGCGAATACCACGGTCCGCCAGGTACTGTTCAAAGGACAGTGCGATAAATTGGGGCCCGTTGTCGGATACCAGAACGTCTGGTAATCCGTGTGTTATAAATAGTCTGTCTAGTTTCCTGATGACTGTTTCAGTTGTATTCCTCATCTCATGGATTTCAAGCCAGTTCAAGTAGGCATCCACTGTTAACAAGAATGTGTGGCCTTTGGTAGGTCCCGCAAAGTCCAGATGAATACGGGACCATGGTCCCCTTGGTGTTTCCCATTCGGTTGGGGTTGCTTTCGGTGGGGCATTGCTTACTTCCTGGCATTTGTGACAAGCTTTGACCCATGTCTCGATCTGCTCGTCGATGCCCGGCCACCACGCATAGCTACGTGCGAGGGCTTTCATGCGCACGATGCCGGGGTGGCCATCGTGCAAGGTTCTTAGTACCACTCGTTGTAGCCACTCTGGGACAACGACTCTATCACCCCAGATAATGCAGCCCTTCTGGGAAAACAGTTCCGTTTGTCGATTCTTGAATGGGGTGTAGTCATCAGGTATTTGGTCCAATGGCCATCCACGCTCGACCCAACTGAGGACTTGTGCTAAAATGGGGTTGTGTTTCGTTTCCATCGCGAAATCTCAGGCTGTTAATGGCAGTGTTCAAAGTGTCTCGATCTGCAGCATTGTCACTTCTGGGTGGAAGTGGCCATCGAGAACCAGCCCTGCCTGATGGAAGTCGACTCAGGATCGTCCCTCTCAATGGTTTCCTGGAAGACCCTCAAGCAGCTCATCCCTACTGTCTGGTGGCAAGACCTCAGATTCCAAAGACTTATACTCAAAGACTATCAGGGAAATCGAATTCCAGTCATTGGATCCAGCCGAGTCCGGGTATCGTTTAAAAACCGTACAGCATTCCTGCCCCTGACTGTAATCGACAAGGATCGGCTTAGTCTGTTAGGCCTCCAATGGTTCACTCCACTAGCCACTATAGAAAATCTCAGCCACAGAATCATCAGAGAAGCCATAGAGATTGAAAAAAGACCAGAAAGCATGAACAGAAGAGATGATTCCACCAGGCTGTCAATCATTTGGAAGCCTGCACTCACAAACAAAAAAAGCTCCACACCACAAGCCAGGCAAACACGTGGGCACAAACAAATCCCCCCGATACCTCCATCTCAAACACACCCCAACCAGGCACCCAGATGAAACCTAGCTTCCTAACGAATGATAGCCATCCATTTACCCGAAGCCAAGCTGCACTAAAGGCCTCCAATAAAGTAACACAATGTTGCCAGCCAATCAAGATACAAAAAGAGCCAAAAAAACAGACAGAAGATATTAGAAGCAGAACACAGCAAACTCCAAGACCAATAAACACACACCAAGACTCTCAACCAATCAGGAGGAAGAAAAAACCATTCTATCACAGCAATAGGCTGCCGCAAATTTAAATCTGAAACCACTGTAAAAGTCTGACTCACAGACGAACACTATACAGAAGCCTGATGATGGCAGATGAGATTCTGCTGAAACGTTGCTACAACTTTAAAAGCACCACTACTATGACGTGGGAAAATACCCGAACAAAGCTGAATGCCAGACATATATATATCTATCTATATCTATATCTATATCTATATCTATATCTATATCTATATCTATATCTATATCTATATCTATATCTATATCTATATCTATATCTATCTATCTATCTATCTATCTATCTATCTATCTATCTATCTATCTATCTATCTATATATATATATATATATATATATATATATATATATATATGGATCTTTGGTTATTCGGGTTTTCTCCCGCGTAAGATTGGAATTATCTAGGCAACGTTTCGATGAAGTCTCATTCATCATCTTCAGGCTTGGTCTTCAGCTCTGTGCTTCTCAGAGTGATGTGAGCTCGCAGCTGCTTCTTCCTTTTAACTGCTCCTGGGGGTGTGACTTGATTGGCTGGGGGCTTGGCTGTGTTCTGATTGGATGGGGGGGTGTTCTCATTGGTTGGGGGTTTGGCTGTGTTCTGATTGGTTGGGGGGTTGGCTGTGTTCTGATTGGCTGGAGTCGTGTTCTGTTCAGGTGGGGGCTTGATTGTGCTCAGGTTAGTCTTAGTTGCTGGAGGGTTTGAGCTGGTGAGCTGTGATCTTGCTGTTTGGCTTCGAGTTCGTGGTCGTGCTGCATCTTCATGGTGGGGGTCAGTTCGCTTCATGTATGGTTCAGAGGGGTTTGAGATGGGTAGTGATGCAGCTGCAGTGCGGCTTCTGGTCCGTGGTCGTGTTTCATCTTCTGTGTGGGTGTGAGTCTGCTTTCTATGTGGAAGTGTGGTGGTGGCATCTTGTGTGGCTCTCAGGGGTGTGGGTCTGGTGTCATTCTTCATGTTAGGTACGCGTCTGTTCATGAGGGCGGGTTTCCAAATGGCTGGTAGGCGGGAGGCATCATCTCGTTTATTCATGCTGTGTGGGCGTTTTTCTATCTCTATGGCTTCTCTGATGATTCTGCTGCTGAAGTGTTCGGTTTTGGCGATAGTTCTGGTATTTTTAAAGTCAATCTCATGTCCTGTGGCTTTGAGGTGTTGGACCAGGGAAGAGGTCGGTTCTTCCTTTTTGATTGAGTTCTTATGTTCTTCAATGCGTGCACCTATTCTTCTGTTAGTCTGTCCAATGTATGTGGTGGGGCAAGCAGTGCAAGGGATTTCGTATACTCCTTGATTTTCTAACTCGATACTGTCCTTAGGGTTTCTTAGGATGGTGGATATCTTTCTGTTTGTGCAGAATGCTGTCTTAATGTTGTGTTTTTGGAGGATCTTGCTGATTTTGTCCGTAGTGCCTTTTATATATGGGAGGAGGGCTTTGCCATTCTCTTGTTCTTTGTCAGCCATCCAAAACAAATACAACCCCCCCAAGCACATCCTAGATCTGACCAACCACTGCCTATCCAATACATACTTCACCTACAACGGACAAAAATACAAACAAATAGAAGGAGCACCCATGGGATCACCCCTCTCACCTGTCATCGCTAACCTCTACATGGAACACTTTGAAACACAGGCTCTAGAAAAATATGATCACAAACCCAAACTCTGGCTCAGATACGTAGATGACACCTTCATAATCTGGCCACACGGGAAAGAAAAACTGAACAACTTCCTCACACACCTCAACAGCCAACACCCCAAAATACAATTCACCATGGAAACAGAAGCTAACAACCAACTTCCCTTCCTAGATGTCTTGGTATACAAAAAATCCAATGGCTCCCTAGGACACACCATCTACCAGAAGAAAACACATACAAACCGCTATCTACACGCACTCTCACACCACCACCCAGCACAGATCAATTCCGTAGCTGAGACACTAATCTCCAGAACAAAATGCTTAGCCGATGAACAACACCTCGAGACCGAACTACACACTCTTACCGGCGTGCTGACAGCCAATGGATTCCAAAGAAAGAAGATCACCCACCTAATCCAAAAAGAAACCCTAGCCAAAATCCAAGACAAAGAACAAGAGAATGGCAAAGCCCTCCTCCCATATATAAAAGGCACTACGGACAAAATCAGCAAGATCCTCCAAAAACACAACATTAAGACAGCATTCTGCACAAACAGAAAGATATCCACCATCCTAAGAAACCCTAAGGACAGTATCGAGTTAGAAAATCAAGGAGTATACGAAATCCCTTGCACTGCTTGCCCCACCACATACATTGGACAGACTAACAGAAGAATAGGTGCACGCATTGAAGAACATAAGAACTCAATCAAAAAGGAAGAACCGACCTCTTCCCTGGTCCAACACCTCAAAGCCACAGGACATGAGATTGACTTTAAAAATACCAGAACTATCGCCAAAACCGAACACTTCAGCAGCAGAATCATCAGAGAAGCCATAGAGATAGAAAAACGCCCACACAGCATGAATAAACGAGATGATGCCTCCCGCCTACCAGCCATTTGGAAACCCGCCCTCATGAACAGACGCGTACCTAACATGAAGAATGACACCAGACCCACACCCCTGAGAGCCACACAAGATGCCACCACCACACTTCCACATAGAAAGCAGACTCACACCCACACAGAAGATGAAACACGACCACGGACCAGAAGCCGCACTGCAGCTGCATCACTACCCATCTCAAACCCCTCTGAACCATACATGAAGCGAACTGACCCCCACCATGAAGATGCAGCACGACCACGAACTCGAAGCCAAACAGCAAGATCACAGCTCACCAGCTCAAACCCTCCAGCAACTAAGACTAACCTGAGCACAATCAAGCCCCCACCTGAACAGAACACGACTCCAGCCAATCAGAACACAGCCAACCCCCCAACCAATCAGAACACAGCCAAACCCCCAACCAATGAGAACACCCCCCCATCCAATCAGAACACAGCCAAGCCCCCAGCCAATCAAGTCACACCCCCAGGAGCAGTTAAAAGGAAGAAGCAGCTGCGAGCTCACATCACTCTGAGAAGCACAGAGCTGAAGACCAAGCCTGAAGATGATGAATGAGACTTCATCGAAACGTTGCCTAGATAATTCCAATCTTACGCGGGAGAAAACCCGAATAACCAAAGATCCACATACAAATACCCGCGAGAACCTCAGAAAACATATATATATATATATATATATATATATATATATATATATATATATATATATATATATATATATATATATATATATATAATTAATTAATTTTCTACAGTTTAAAAACATAAAATAAAACTATATGCATTGTTATCAACATCAAGACATCTTTTACATTTCCTTACATTTTTCAATATATGTTTACTTATTCCATTACCATTACATTTTACTGTACAAATCAATTGTTACAAATCAATATATTTCATCTTACACTTCAATCTTTTCTATAACATATATACATATTTTCATACTTCCTCATTCTTTTCCTAATTGCCATTTTATTTTATTTTTATTTCTAAACCACTCATACCAGGCGTCCCGGGCTCTATAATATATTGAATCTTCTTTGTCTTTTAATTTCAACGTTAGTCCGTCCATCTCTATACAGTCTATTCTTTTCTTCATAACCAGGCCCTTTTCTCCTTCCAAAGTTGCGCATATGAAATCCTTGCAGCTCTTCGTATATGTAATATAATGTACCTATCTTTTTTACTACATTTTTGTGTTATTATACCTAATTGAAAAAATCCTGGATTAAATTAAATTTTCTGATTTATAATTTCCTCCAGTCATTGTCTGATTATCATTGGCATTTAACACCAGATAAGTTATCCCAGATGTACAAAGGTATGTCAAATGTATGCTGGAAGTGTAAAAACAAAGAAGGGACACTTTACCATCTATAGGGGACATTGATAAAGCAAAAAAAAAAAAAAAAGACTATGACTCATATCTTAATACACAAAATCCTGATAATGGAGATAAAAATGAAACTAGAACTTTTCCTCTTGGGTTTAATGGAAAAGAGAACTGGAGAGAAAAAAATTGGAACTTTGTTATATATGTTGACAGCAGCAAGACTATTGTATGCACAAAAATGGAAGGAAACTTTGGAAGAAGTCTACTATGGAAGAATAGTTGCAAAATCTTGAGTTGGGTGAAATGGCAAAATTGACTGCTTCGACCAAAGAAAAGAACACAAGTACTTTTGTTTCCACATGGAGACAGTTTCTCAACTTTGTGCTTGATGTGGAAAAGACTGAAACTTCAATTTTGGATTTTATGGATTAGATTGATAGATCTTTACAGAAATGGCTGATTCATGCTACTATGGAAAAGTTGTTACTTGTACTATGATATATTGTTAATGCCTTATTATACTGTAACAGAGAGAGTCGTAAATCAATGCTTCTTTTTCTTTCCTTATCCTTCCTCACTTTTCTTCTCCCTTTTCCCTCAATGTTCCCTTATTTGCTTTTGTATTTTACAATACCTTATAACCTAATAAAAAGTGTGATATAAGAAGTTGACCAGGTGTGCGTGGTGGAAAGGCTTGGAGGGGAAGCAGATGAAGACTCTGGATGTTTGATGGCTCCATCAATCCCTGCCCTTGATTTATGTTTTGTTACATTCCTCACCTGCCTTTACAACTCAAAGTGGTATAAATTGTGCTCCCATCTCTGATGTCAAGGCTGAGCTGCTTTTGAAACGTTTAGATCTTATCGCTGTTCAACTTGCCAAAGAACTGGGGGGAGGGAAGGGAGAAAGAATGCAGATGTGCCAGAGATGGACAGTGAGATGGTGTTAGATTTCCAGAAGAAGAGAGAGGAACCCATCCCGCTTGACATCGAGGGGGGCTGTGTGGAGAGTTTCCTCCTTTGAATTCCTGGGAGTCTACCTCAGCGAAAATCTCACCTGGAAAACCAACACAACCCAGGTGGCCAAAAAGGCCCAACAGAGACTCCCATTTCCTCAGGGTCTTGCGAAAGAATAAAGTGGAGCAACGGCTGATGGCCTCCTTTTACCCATCCACAATAGAAAGCGTCCTCACATATTGCATGACGGTGTGGTGCGCTGGCTTGACAGCCACGGATAGAAAGACACTACAGAGGGTGGTGAGCACAGCACAAAACATCGTGGGCTGTTCCCTGGTACCACTAGATGACCTCACTGGGACTCGCTGCCTTAGAAGAGTGAGGAAAATTCTCAGGGACGACTCGCACCCCGGGCAGCCCTTCTTCATTCTCCTACCTTCGGAAGGAATTCTTCCTTATTTCCAGGTTGAATCTCTCCTTGTTCAGTTTCCATCCGTTATTCCTTGTCAGGCATTATTCAGGTGCTTTGAAAAACAGCTTGACCCCTTCCTCCTCCTCAAGTATTGGAAGATGCTCTCCTGTCTCCCCTGGTCCTTCTCTTCCCTAGACCAGCCAGGCCCGGTTCTTGCAACTGTTCGTTGTATGTTTGAGCCTCCAGTCTTCTCATCTTCCTGCTTGCTCTTCTCTGCACTCTTTCTAGAGCCTCAACCTCTTTTTTATAGTGTGATGAACAAAACTGGATGCAGGATTCTAGGTGTGGCCTTACTAGGGGCTTTGTTGTGCAGCAAGGTCCCATAGCGTAATACAATGGGAACTGGGTTAGGGGCTTCTGTCCTCACTGCGAGTTGTGTTGGGGGAGGGGCTGCATAAAGGGAGGCTCAGCCAATCTCATTGTACACATGTTGCACTTTGACAAGAAAGGTAATAATAATAATAATAATGAGAGCTAAGAACCCACTAAGGCCACGGATTTCAGGTGTCCAGCAGAAAAGTGAATAATTCTCAAAATGAAAGGATGATTCATAATTGGACAACGTGACCAACCAGTGTCAGAGTTGACAGCAATCCAACCAGCACACAAGTAAATAATTCAGCAGGATTCATTTATAGAAGAAACTTCTTTACATAACATACAGTATAATGCATGTATACAATACCCATGCAGCAGAAGCCAGAACTAAGCTAAGCCACATCCAGGCTCCGAACTGTCCGACATGCCTCACAACAGATCCTGTTTCTTAGTCACCAAACAGTTCCACTGGCTGACTTGTTGTTATGGCTATCCCAGCTCATAATTTCTTACACACTGACAACCAGAGGTGGGGAGAAAAAAAAGCTATTGTTTAACTATAAATGCATTGTTTGGGGAAAACCAGAGTTGGTTTTGATTCTTCAGTCCCGAAATGTTTTACTTTTGGGATTTCAAAGTTCCTGAGAGAACCTAATTTTTCGGGTTCGCTAGTCGGGTGGTTGTCATCCTATTTCCCCCCCACAACAGTCCTGTGAGGTGAGTTAGTTGGAGGCAGAGGGAATAAGGTTACTCAGATGCCTTCCATATCCAAGGGAGGACTAGAACTTACTGGCTTCTGGTTTCTAGCTCAGCGCCTTAAATACTACACCAATGTGATTCTTTTTTTAAAAAAAAAATATGTATTTTTTCTTTGTATACAATAAGTGCTTAGTGAACAGCATATTATCTAGGTCACTTTGTTTACATAGCAGTATTAAGCTCCTATTTTCTACCACTATTATCCAACCATTGATAAATCAAAACCCAAGTTCGAAAATATTTTATGTCTTCTTTTTCTTGTGTCTTCGGTGGTAGTCTATTTCTGTACAGTCTAATTTTTTTAAAATTATTTCTTCTTCTGTGGGTGTTTCCTCATTTTTCCAGTGTCGCGCAAAAACAATTCTTGCTGCCACCAAAATATGTAATATTAAACATATATTCCCTTTATCTTATTTCTCTGGTAACATGCCTAACAAAAATAATTATTTGTTCTTTGAGGAAACGTAATGCCTTGGAATTCAATTTGTGATGGGTACATTAATTGGAACCTGACATCCGGTTTATAATCTATATGCTGCCTTAACATTTTTTCTAACCATGTATGTATTTTTGTCCTTTTTTGCAGGGGGGCTTTTGGACAAGTCCACCACATGTGATAATATGTACCCAGAGTTTGATTACGTTTCCAACATTTAGCGGACATGTTTTTAAATATTTTAGCTAATCTAGCCAGTGGTAAGTGCAACCTATAAAACGTTTTGTATAAGTTTTCCTTATATGTAGTTGCCATTGTCAATTTACACCAGTGACTCTTGTTAATGCACCTTGAGAAGGACAGCATGGGGCAGCAAATGCCATGCAGGCAAGTTTCCTGCTGATCCAAAGATTGCTGGGCCTCCTTTTGATTTGCCTGCTCCAAAGTGCCAGAAGCATGGAAGCTCTGCATTTCCAATCCCAAGGCCCTTGCGGCTGTACGTATTCTGGCTGCAGAGTGGAGTTGAAAATTGAGAAAGAAGGCTCCTGCGGGCTTGAATGGAAAGAGGGAGGGAAACAGCTGGATAATCAACCGTGACTACAGAATCTGGTTCAGACTCTGAATCCAAAAAGATCAGGATCAAGAGCCGAAAGAAACATTTGGTGAACAAAGAAAATTAACCCAAGAACAGCAGCCGCAGTAAGGGAAGAGAAGAGCACTAGAATGCATTAAAACCATTTTCCAGCAGCCCATAGCAGAGGTCGCCAACCTTTTGGACCTCAGGGACCACCAAACTTATAATTTTAAATCTCGTGGACCAGAGACCCTGGGAAAATCCCCCCAAAAATCTGCAGGAAAATTTTCCACCCCATTTTCCTAACCGATCGATCATTCCTTATTTGGAATAGCAGGATACCATCTCCAGCTTCATTCTCAGGGTGAGAGAGAGAGAGAGAGAGAGAGAGAGACTTTTGGCTTCATGCAAGGAAAGCAGCAGAAGCAGCAGAAGTCTTTCTTTCTCTCCCTCAAATTCCGCCAGAAATGAGTCTTTGTGAGGCTTGTTGCACTGGTGCAGCCTCTCGGAGCAGGAGGCTTTGCAGGGTCCCAAAGACTCATTTCTGGTGGAGTTTGGGGGAGAGAAAGAAAGACTTCGGCTGCTTTCCTTGCATGCAGCCAAAAGTAGAAGAAGAAAGAAGCGGAAAGAAGCAGCCTGGTGGCCAGGCCAGGTGAGTGGGGCGAGTGGGGCATGTCCCACCCCTCCGCCTTTTCCCCCTCCCCTCACTACCTCGTGTTGTTCGCAATGCAAGTGACACAAGCCTTGTGTTCCCATGGGCCATGTGGGTGGCACAGCCTTGTGCTCCCATGCAGCCTGGATTAATTGCTTTGTGGGGGGGACATTTCTCTGTGGACCACCAACATTTTCTCACTGGTTGGTGACCACTGGCCCATAGGACTCCTGTAAAAAAAGGAACAAGCCATCAACAAAGAACTTGAAGCTAAATTGGAATTGCTTGAAACAAATATAAAATTCTGGGTAGTATATTCATCTTGATTGTTGATATTCTCCCTATTAATGACAGTTGTAAATTTTCCCATTTCGCCAAATCTAGCGCTATCTGCTGTTTAAGTTTGACATAATTATTTTCTTTTAGTGTACTGCATCTTGCTGTCAAGTTTTAAAAACCAATAAAAATTTAAAAAAAACAACAAAGGACTTGAAGCTGTGGCTGCTGCAGTGGCAAAACAACTGGAGTATCAGTGGTTTGAAGACGACAAAAAGAGAAATTTCCATCTCTTTTGAAGACAAAAATCATCCTCAGGCAAATTCTCCATCTCTCCTTTAAAGACTTGGGCGGGGTGGGGGAGAACCAAAAAATGTGCCATGCAAAGAAATCCTTCTGGATGGCTCTGAATATGGCTATTGTCGTGTCCGTCGCGGAAAGGAGACTAGGAGCCAGTGACTGATTTCAGCTCTTTATTGGGTCCCGAGATCGGCTTGGGCTTCAAGGGGAAAAACAGTAGCTTTTATTCTCTGGCCGCGGTGGCCGCAGCCAATGGCACTGCTTTGAATCTCCCGTGATTTGTTTTCTACCAATCACGGGGTATTCATTACGGGCCAATCAGTGCGGCTCATTCAATCAGATCACCGTGCGCTTTGGCCAAACACAGCGCGGCGCTTGCAAGTATGCTAATGACTGTACAGAACACCCCTCCCCTCTTGGTACAGTCCTACGTAACGTAGTCCTGTAAGTAGGCGGGGCTTCGTACTTGCCTACTTGACCTGCGCAGGTTAGTTGGTGCTTGGCTCCCGGCTGGTTCGGTCGGGTTCTATGTTGCTCTCTGCCTCATTGATGGAACCGCCTGGAAGGCCTCGCTGGGCCTTTTGTCACAGCTCCCTCCTGGTCTACCTGGGCTGGTTGAGCTGCAGTTGTTGCCACTTCCGCCTGGTCTTTCTGGGCTGGTTGAGCTGGCCTGGCTGCTTCCCCCTGGTGAGGCTTCGAGCTAGCTGCTTGCCAGTGAGTATCGCTGGTTTCTTTCTATTGGTTTTTGGTTCCCGGGGTATTCCCTCCCCTCTTGGTTTGTGTTATGGGGGCTGTCTGTGTCTGTTTGCGTGTCGGTTGTGTTTCCCATGGTTGTTCTCGATCTTATTTGATCGATGTGGCGTTTCCATGCTCATCCGTCTGTTGTTTGCAGCCGGTATGAGTGGGGACCTGTCAGTTGGGTTATAGTTGCCGGTACCCAAAGTGGATCTCCGGTAAGGTTCTTTGCGTAGACTGCGTCACCTGGGGAAAATGTTCGGTTTTTGCTTGAGGAGTTTGGGGGTTTTTCTAGGTTGTATGTGGGGTTCAGTCTGTCGAGTGGAGACCTTAATTTCCTCCCCATTAATAGTTCTTCCAGGCTTTTGTTGGTGGTCGTGTTCGGGGTTATGTGTTGTATAAAGAGCATTTTGTTTATTTCTTCTTGGATTTCCCCGTGTTCAATTTTTTGGATGTTTTTTTTTTGTGAATTGAACCATTCGTTCCGCCCTCCCGTTCGCCACCAGATGTGCCGGAGCTGTCAGTGCATGTCGTATGCCCCGTTCCACTAGGAATTTTTCGAATTCCAGCGAGGTAAATTGGGGCCCGTTATCCGACACGATGACATCTGGGAGGCTGTGGGTTGCGAACAGCTTGCTGAGTTCCTTGGTCACGGCCTCCGTGGTGGTGGTTTTCATGTTGCTTACCTCCAACCAATTGGAGTAAGCATCTACCGTGATAAGGAATATATGTCCTTTCGTGGGCCCAGCAAAATCTATGTGGATCCTGGACCATGGTCCCCTGGGGGTTTCACATTCCAGGATTGGTGCTGCGGGAGGGCTCGGTCTGGTTTCTTGGCAACGTTTGCATGTTGCCACCCAAGTCTCGATTTGCTTATCCATCCCTGGCCACAAGGCATAACTCCTGGCCAGGGCTTTTGTTCTAACTATGCCCGGGTGCCCCTCGTGTAACAACTCCAATACCTTCCCTTGTAACTTTTCCGGAATAACAACTCTATCCCCCCAAAATACACAACCTTTTTGTAATGAGAGTTCTGTTTGCCGGTTCTGGAATGTCCTGAATGATTTGTTGTCGTCCTTTTCCGGCCACCCCTTTTCTACCCTATGTAACACATGCACCAGACGTTTATCCTTATTGGTCTCGCGGGCAATGTCTGACGCGATTATGGGTAGATCGGGCAGAGTCTCTATGCTAGGGTGGCTGTTGTGGGTGCTGGGTCGGTGTCTAGGTCAGGTAACGGCGTGCAGCTCAGGGCGTCTGCATGGGTGATCGTCTTACCCAGTCAGTGTGTGAGCTGGTAGCTGTAGGCGGCAAGGAATTCGGACCACCTTGTCATTCTAGGAGATAGAATGTTCGGGGTGGCCCTGTTCCCTGCCAGGATTCCCAGCAGCGGTTTGTGGTCGGTGATGATGGTGAACGTGCGGCCGTAGAGGTACTCGTGGAACCTCTTCACTGTGGCGACGATAGCCAGGGCCTCTTTGTCCAGTTGACTGTAATTTCTCTCCGGTTTGGTGAGTATCCCCGAAAAGAAGGCAATGGGTGCTTCTTTTCCATCAGGGAGCATGTGGCTGAGGACGGTGCCGACGCCGAAGGGTGAGGCGTCGCAAGTGACGGCAAGTGGTAGGGTCTCGTTGTATTGGATTAGGATGGCATCTGAGGTGAGCAGATCCTTGGTTTTGCTGAAGGCGGCTTCCTCACGTTTCCCCCAAGTCCATGTGGCCGCCTTGTCCAAAAGCCTATGCAGAGGCTCCGCCGCGGTCGCCTTTTGGGGCAGGTGTCAGCCTCAAGATACCTTCCCCTCCTACCTTTCTGCTATTGTTTCATTATTTCTCTCAGCTGTCATGGCAACGGTGGGAGGGGGGATTTTAGATGGGAAGAAAGCTGGAGGTGTTTGCATTCCTTGCTGGGCTAGCAAGGGGAGGGGGGATTCTTGTCTTTAACTTTCCGTTTCTTGGCTATCTTCTGTCCTCTTTTGCGCAACTGCGAACTTTTATCAAAATATGTCAAAGTCATTTGACAAGACGCCTCATCACCATCTGGAGATGACCACATGAGCTGTTTCAAAAGTTTTAATTGGAAGAATCATTTGAACTTTGGGGGGTGGGAGCAAACCTATTTCTTTGTATGTGCATTCTACCCGCCAATTTCTCAGTTTCGGAATTGCTTTGTAGCTACCACTTTATTTCCCAGTAAAAGGATAACTTTGCTCTACACCATGGAGTCTGAGTATTTCTTTCTTGGGATCTAGAAGGAGCGCAGCCTGACATTATAAAAATTAACATTATAAAAATTAACTACAGAAATGCCTGCAGTTCCATTTTATTCTGTGGCATTGGGGCTTCTTTAATGGCTCTGATTTTTTTCGCGGGTGGGTGGATGCCGTGTCAGTCTAGGAGGTATCCTAGGAACTCGACCCGCTCTGTGTACAGCTGGCATTTCTCTTTTTTCACCTTTAGCCCGGCCTCTTTGAATTTGGTTAGACGACCCTCTAGTTCTTGTTGGTTGGCTGCTGACACCAGTACGTCATCGAAGTAGGGCACCACCCCCTTAATTCCTTGCAAGAGTCTCTCCATGAGGCTCTGGAAAATTCCCGGAGCCACACTGACTCCAAACTGGAGTCTGTTACAGCAAAATGCTCCCTGGTGGGTGACTATGGTCTGCGCCTTGGCAGTTTCTGCATCGACCAGCAACTGTTGATAGGCTTGCGCCAGGTCGAGCTTCGCAAAAACCTTACCTCCCCCCAGTGAGTGTAGAAGGTGCTGCACTACTGGGACGGGGTAGGCGCTTTGTTGTAAGGTGCAATTTAGGGTGGCCTTTATAGTCCCCGCAGATTCTCACCAACCCATTGGGCTTGACTGGGGTGACTATGGGGGTCTCCCACTGGGCGTGATCAATTGGTTGTAGGACCCCTTGTTTGATGAGCTTGTCAATTTGCTCATCGATTTTGGGCCGGAGTGCAAAAGGTACCCACCGTGGTTTTAGGCGTATTGGGGGAATGCTGGGGTCTAGGCTGAAGGAAATAGGGGACCCTCGGTACTTGCCTAGGGTGCCGTCGAACACTTCTTGGAAGTCCCGTGCCAGTTGCTCTTCCCAGTCGGCATCTGCGATGTGGTCGACACCCGTAACCTCAATCCTGAGTGGTGCAAACCACTGTAGTCCCAAAAGGCTGGGGCGGTCTCGGTCCACGATCATCAGGGGAAGCTTTGCTGTGCGGCCCTTGAAGGTCACTTTGAACTGTCCAGTTCCAATTACCGGGATGCGGTTCCCCTGGTAGTCTCTGAGGATTAGTTTCTGGGTTTCCAACCTCCCCTTGTGGATTTCCAGCACCAAACACCTGATTTCTCACCAGGCAACCATGGAGAGGTAGGACCCGGAGTCCACCTCCATTTTGCATGGTTCGCCTTCGATGCCCACTTCCACGTATATCTTTCGGGTGTCTGTGGTTGATGAGTGGCCGATGACGACCGTCTGGTGGGTTTCCTCTTTCTGCCGGTTTTCACCGCTTCGTCGGTTCCGTCCATCTCAGTTCCAGCAATTTTCGGCTTGGCGGTCTCTGGCCCTGGGGGGGTGCCGTCTCGTCTCTGGTTGCTGTGATCTCACCGACAGAGGCTGTAGGCTTTTCTCAGTCGGCACACTCGGGCGATGTGACCTTTTTTATCAGTGTCGGCAAATTGCATCAAAAAACCGGCACTCCGATCGAGGGTGATCGCCTCCGCACCCGGCACATGTGGTCCCCAACTTACAACTCTGCTGATCACGCCGCTCTCGTCCCATCTGGAGCCGATTTATTTCTTCTTCCTCGTCCGTGGTATCGGAGGCGGAGTGGAAGTCACCATGATGGGTGGTGGTTTCCCGGTGGCTTGCTTCTGGGTGGGCCTCGGTCGCCCGGCCCATTTCGGTGGTCATGGTGCGTTCCCTGGTGTCCGGTATCCGCATTCGATTCGCCGATTTCTGGATTGCCTTGGCTGCGGTGGCTTCAGCGAGGGCGTTGGCGAGGGCGATGTCGCCTTTTGCCATCAGCCGGCTTTGTAGGACTAGGTCTCTGAGTCCGAGCACGACACGGTCCCGCAAAGCCTCGTTCATGTCCGAGAACCCACACATACCCCCTAGGCTCCGTAGATCAGCCACAAAGTCGCTGATGCTCTCACCCGATCTCTGGTCCCGCTGGTAGAAATCATGTCGCCTGATGAGGGTGGGCACGGCGGGGGCATAGTGGTTTCGGAGCAATGGCTCGAGGTTGGCCCAGTCCATCTGCTTCACGTCCCCGGGTTTTGCGAGAGCTTTTGCCATCTTGAACACTGCGGGCCCGCAGTGTGTAAGAAAGATAGCTCTTTTCTTCTGCCCGGTTGCATCCTTCAAGTTGCTACTTTCAAGGAACATTAGGAATCAGTCTGTGTACGATTCCCAGTCCTCAGCAGCTGGGTTAAAAGATGCAGGCGGTGCGATGCTGGCCATCTTGTCGGTCTCGTTTCCTCAAGACACATGTTTGATGGGGTTAGCCTCGGGATCCCATCCTCGATGCCAGTGTTGTGTCCGTCACGGAAAGGAGACTAGGAGCCAGTGACTGATTTCAGCTCTTTATTGGGTCCTGAGATCGGCTCGAGCTTCAAGGGGAAAAACAGCGGCTTTTATTCTCTGGCCGCGGCGGCCGCGGCCAATAGCACTGCTTTGAATCTCCCGCGATTTGTTTTCCACCAATCGCAGGGGATTCGTTATGGGCCAATCAGTGCAGCTCGCTCGGCCAATCAGATCGCCGTGCGCTTTGGCCAATCACAGCGCGGCGCTTGCAAGTATGCTAATGACTGTACAGAACAGCTATGATGTAGAGGGCCAGCTTCTTTTTTGACAAAGTATGTGAGTCCCTGGATGTCTTGGATCTCGGCCCGTCTGTCTCAGGCTGCCTCCCTGGGAGATGGGTGAGAGCTGCCTTTCAGCAAACCACAAACCACGGCTAGATATCCAAGCAACTCAGTTGTTTGCCTAGATGCTCCCCCCCAGCCCTCCGACTCATGACTTCCCCGCTGGTCCTTGTTCATCAATGGTTTCCTTCCTCCAATTCATTTCCCTTGCCAGAGCAGCACCAACCCCCCTCGTGGCCGTGTGAGCAATAAGTCGAGTTGAAGGATAGATGGGGAGCGGAAAGGTTGGAAGAGAAAGAGACAGAATGAAGTCCTGAGCATTTTTACCCTTTGTGTGTGTGGAGGGGTGGGTGGGTGGCAGGTGGGAATCATTGGCTGCCCAGCATCTCAGGGAACTGATCCAAATTTCATTTCATAGGACAGTCCCGCATGCTGATTCAGGGTCAGGCCAGTATTTAGAAGCGGGTTTCATGAGGTTCACGCTGGGAAGAAGCTGAATCATGGACCACGGCTGCGTCTCCTAAAGGGGAGGGGAGGGGCTTCTCCTAGTTCCTGGTGGAATCATTCTCATATGGGGCAAAAGGATGGCCTGCCTTTTTAATCCCATGAGGATACCAAAATGTCCTGGGTCATCTGTGCTGTCTCTCTGTCTCTCTCCTTTCTCTCCCTCTCCTTTCTCTCTCTCCTCTCTCTCTCCTTTCTCTCTCTTTCTGTCTTCTCTCTCCTTTCTCTCTTCTCACTCCTTTCTCTCTCTCTCTCCTTTCTATCTTCTCTCTCCTTTCTCTCTTCTCTCCTTTCTCTCTCTCTCTCCTTTCTCTCTTCTCTCTCCTTTCTCTCTCTCTCTCCTTTCTCTCTCTCTCTCCTTTCTATCTTCTCTCTCCTTTCTCTCTTCTCTCCTTTCTCTCTCTCTCTCCTTTCTCTCTCTCTCTCCTTTCTCTCTCTCTCCTTTCTATCTTCTCACTCCTTTCTCTCTCTCTCTCCTTTCTCTCTCTTTCTGTCTTCTCTCTCCTTTCTCTCTTCTCACTCCTTTCTCTCTCTCTCTCCTTTCTATCTTCTCTCTCCTTTCTCTCTTCTCTCCTTTCTCTCTCTCTCTCCTTTCTCTCTTCTCTCTCCTTTCTCTCTTCTCACTCATTTCTCTCTCTCACTCCTTTCTCTCTCTCTCTCCTTTCTATCTTCTCTCTCCTTTCTCTCTCTCTCTCCTTTCTCTCTTCTCTCTCCTTTCTCTCTTCTCACTCATTTCTCTCTCTCACTCCTTTCTCTCTCTCTCTCCTTTCTCTCTCTCTCCTTTCTCTCTTCTCTCTCCTTTCTCTCTCTCTCTCCTTTCTCTCTCTCTCTCCTTTCTCTCTTCTCTCTCCTTTCTCTCTCTCTCTCCTTTCTCTCTTCTCTCTCCTTTCTCTCTTCTCACTCATTTCTCTCTCTCTCTCCTTTCTCTCTCTCTCTCCTTTCTCTCTCTCTCTCCTTTCTCTCTCTCTCTCCTTTCTCTCTCTCTCTCCTTTCTATCTTCTCTCTCCTTTCTCTCTCTCTCTCCTTTCTCTCTCTCTCCTTTCTATCTTCTCACTCCTTTCTCTCTCTCTCTCCTTTCTATCTTCTCACTCATTTCTCTCTCTCACTCCTTTCTCTCTCTCTCTCCTTTCTCTCTCTCTCTCCTTTCTCTCTCTCTCTCCTTTCTCTCTCTCTCTCCTTTCTATCTTCTCTCTCCTTTCTCTCTCTCTCTCCTTTCTCTCTCTCTCTCCTTTCTCTCTCTCTCTCCTTTCTATCTTCTCTCTCCTTTCTCTCTCTCTCTCCTTTCTCTCTCTCTCCTTTCTATCTTCTCACTCCTTTCTCTCTCTCTCTCCTTTCTATCTTCTCACTCATTTCTCTCTCTCACTCCTTTCTCTCTCTCTCTCCTTTCTATCTTCTCTCTCCTTTCTCTCTCTCTCTCCTTTCTCTCTCTCTCTCCTTTCTCTCTCTCTCCTTTCTCTCTCTCTCTCCTTTCTCTCTCTCTCTCCTTTCTATCTTCTCACTCCTTTCTCTCTCTCTCTCCTTTCTCTCTCTCTCTCCTTTCTATCTTCTCTCTCCTTTCTCTCTCTCTCTCCTTTCTCTCTCTCTCCTTTCTATCTTCTCACTCCTTTCTCTCTCTCTCTCCTTTCTCTCTCTCTCTCCTTTCTCTCTCTCTCTCCTTTCTCTCTCTCTCTCCTTTCTCTCTCTCTCCTTTCTATCTTCTCACTCCTTTCTCTCTCTCTCTCCTTTCTATCTTCTCACTCATTTCTCTCTCTCACTCCTTTCTCTCTCTCTCTCCTTTCTATCTTCTCTCTCCTTTCTCTCTCTCTCTCCTTTCTCTCTCTCTCTCCTTTCTCTCTCTCTCCTTTCTATCTTCTCACTCCTTTCTCTCTTCTCTCCTTTCTCTCTCTCTCTCCTTTCTCTCTCTCTCTCCTTTCTCTCTCTCTCCTTTCTCTCTTCTCACTCATTTCTCTCTCTCACTCCTTTCTCTCTCTCTCTCCTTTCTATCTTCTCTCTCCTTTCTCTCTTCTCTCCTTTCTCTCTCTCTCTCCTTTCTCTCTCTCTCTCCTTTCTCTCTCTCTCTCCTTTCTATCTTCTCACTCCTTTCTCTCTCTCTCTCCTTTCTCTCTCTCTCTCCTTTCTATCTTCTCACTCCTTTCTCTCTCTCTCTCCTTTCTCTCTCTCTCCTTTCTATCTTCTCACTCCTTTCTCTCTCTCTCTCCTTTCTCTCTCTTTCTGTCTTCTCTCTCCTTTCTCTCTTCTCACTCCTTTCTCTCTCTCTCTCCTTTCTATCTTCTCTCTCCTTTCTCTCTTCTCTCCTTTCTCTCTCTCTCTCCTTTCTCTCTTCTCTCTCCTTTCTCTCTTCTCACTCATTTCTCTCTCTCACTCCTTTCTCTCTCTCTCTCCTTTCTATCTTCTCTCTCCTTTCTCTCTCTCTCTCCTTTCTCTCTTCTCTCTCCTTTCTCTCTTCTCACTCATTTCTCTCTCTCACTCCTTTCTATCTCTCTCTCCTTTCTCTTTCTCTCCTTTCTCTCTCTCTCTCCTTTCTCTCTCTCTCCTTTCTATCTTCTCACTCCTTTCTCTCTTCTCTCCTTTCTCTCTCTCTCTCCTTTCTCTCTCTCTCTCCTTTCTCTCTCTCTCCTTTCTCTCTCTCTCTCCTTTCTCTCTCTCTCCTTTCTATCTTCTCACTCCTTTCTCTCTTCTCTCCTTTCTCTCTCTCTCTCCTTTCTCTCTCTCTCTCCTTTCTATCTCTCTCTCCTTTCTCTCTCTCTCCTTTCTCTCTCTCTCTCCTTTCTCTCTCTCTCCTTTCTATCTTCTCACTCCTTTCTCTCTTCTCTCCTTTCTCTCTCTCTCTCCTTTCTCTCTCTCTCTCCTTTCTCTCTCTCTCCTTTCTCTCTTCTCACTCATTTCTCTCTCTCACTCCTTTCTCTCTCTCTCTCCTTTCTATCTTCTCTCTCCTTTCTCTCTTCTCTCCTTTCTCTCTCTCTCTCCTTTCTCTCTCTCTCTCCTTTCTCTCTCTCTCCTTTCTATCTTCTCACTCCTTTCTCTCTCTCTCTCCTTTCTCTCTCTCTCTCCTTTCTCTCTCTCTCCTTTCTATCTTCTCTCTCCTTTCTCTCTTCTCTCCTTTCTCTCTCTCTCTCCTTTCTCTCTCTCTCTCCTTTCTCTCTCTCTCCTTTCTATCTTCTCACTCCTTTCTCTCTTCTCTCCTTTCTCTCTCTCTCCTTTCTCTCTCTCTCTCCTTTCTCTCTCTCTCCTTTCTATCTTCTCACTCCTTTCTCTCTCTCTCTCCTTTCTATCTTCTCTCTCCTTTCTCTCTTCTCTCCTTTCTCTCTCTCTCTCCTTTCTCTCTCTCTCTCCTTTCTCTCTCTCTCCTTTCTATCTTCTCACTCCTTTCTCTCTCTCTCTCCTTTCTCTCTCTCTCACTCTCTCTCTCTGTATGTCAAAAAACTTAAGCTAGGCCACTTTGGTTCCCCATCAAAAAGGCTCTGCTGGCTGGAAGCCCCTTATACTGTAGGCCTTTTGTGTGTGAAACCAAAAGTAATGAACTGATGATACATTATGGATTACTATTATTTAAAAAAATAGATAATAGGGAAAATGTCTTTTGTAATCCTAGAATAACAGGCAACTTTGTATTTGTACTTATAATTGCTGTTAAAAAAGGAAGCTATTTCTATTTTTTTTCCTTTCAGCCTTTCAGCCTTTCTGCTTTATTCCTTTTTTCTTTTTTCATGTTATATTATTTCATGTTTGTTTTTATCTTTTGTTTAAAATCCTTAATATACAGAGACTGTATAGTGTAGTGTTATGTATATATGGGGGGGGGGTGTGTGTGACTGGATAATGCCATGGTTTGGATGCCACCTTTGACGCGGAAGACCTGGGTTCAAGTCCCTGGCTGATAGCTCCTTTAGCAGCAGGGCCTCCTTGGGCAAAGTCTCCCTAATGCTTCAACTGCCTACCTCAAAGTCTGAGAAGGAAAGGAACTGGGAGGTTCGTGTGGGCTTGGATGTAATCTGGATTAACAAATGTCGGAGAACCAGAAATAACCCGAAGAGCAACTAAGAGGATCAAAGGCTTGGAGACTAAACCATATGAAAAACGGCTGCAGGATTTGGGTCTGGCTAGTCTAAAGAAGAGTTAGGGATGGCCTGATAATAGCATTCCAGTATTTGCCACAAAGAAGAGTTGGGGGTCAAATTATTCTCCAAAGCACCAATGGGTGGAAACTGATCAAAGAGAGAAGCAACTTGGAATTGAGGAAAAACTTCCTATAAGTGAGGAAAATTAACCAGTGGAACTGCCTGCCACCAGAAGTTGTGGCTGCTCCATCCCTGGAGGTTTTTAAGAAGAGACTGGACAGCCACTTGTCTGAGGTGGTATAGGATCTCTTACTTGAGCATCGGGCTGGACTAGAAGACCTCCAAGGTCCCTTCCTAACTCTATTCTATTATATTCTAATGGATGAGCCAAGAACTGATGGAATGCTACTACAATATCAAGGGATGCATGAAACATATGGAGAGATTTAGGGGTGGACAGAAGACCTGCCATCGCACTAACTGAAAAATAGGTTTTACCCAACAGAGTGAAAAGGAAGCTGCACTCCCAACCTGAGGTAGAACAACCGCACATTACACCCCATACTCAAGAAAGCCTGGGAGAATGACTGGATAGGCAGCCAACACCTGAAGCTGGAACATCACTATGACTTTTTCCATCACAGAGCACAGCTACTCATATGAGGCAAAAAGTCACGTGTAAATTATCTACAATTAACCCTTGAGACCAGTTATCAAGGCTTGATGGTGGAAGAAATATCCTTCTGGGTTCAGTTCCAAGTGGGGAAGAAAGACACGGGAAACATGGTGACTGCTTGGAAAGATGGTTTAATGGTGGACAGGATCATATGCCTTGGGTGAAGAAAGAAGGGCCGATATGCTGATAGTGCAATTGTTTTATACCCTCTTCCAGTTTTTGGTGTTCTTCTGTGTGCCAAATTTTTTTGCCAACACTCGACTAAGGCATTGATCTTAGCAGCACCAGAGCTATCGAAGCCAAGACTACCACACTAGACTAGACCCAGGCTGCAGATCTCTGGGCAGAGAGATCCAGATAGACAAACAGGTACTGGCCAATCAACCAGATATCGTGGTAGGAGACAGTTTTGGGCTAATCAGTGGCAAAGATTTCTCCAGGCAGTCTGAGAATCCAGCACGATTGAATGGAAGAAGAAGAAAAAACCCACCTCGTTTTGTGTTTCCTTGGATATGAGACTTTCAGCCCATGGCTTCCCACCTAGTAGACCACCAAGCTTGTTGAAATTGGGTCTGATTAAACCTCGCATGTGTGTACAACCATGTCCCAATTTCTCCTTTGCGGGGTAGAGAGAGAGTTAGATGAAAAGAGAGAGAAAGAAAGAAAGAACACAAATTGATTTATAATCTGAGAGGCTGGAAAACTTATTAGGTGGATTCACCTTTGAATCACTGTAATTTATAAGTATACTATAATATGCCATTAATGGCAATTGTCCTGGGATTAACAGTATTTCCTGGTTAATTGCAAGAAAGATTGATTAGTATGTTTTTATAGGTGATGAAAAAGTATAATGAAGTTTCATTAATATTAGTTAATAGGACTACATACATTTTGAAAATGATGCAGGAACACTTCACATCTTAGTTGAGCAAGAGCCCAGCCCTCCTCGGCTCTGCATTGAAAAAAACTGACATTTTCTGGCTATTTATGAGCCTGGACAAAGGTACTTCTGTTTTAAATATTGCCTGTTTTAATGGGTAAACCCCCTTTCTCCAGGAAGAAAGTATCATCAAAACAAACAAAATTCCACATATAATCTTCTTTGTGCAGAAAGGATGCTATTTACATGTGCTGTATTAATAAACTTTGCATCAGGAACTTCAAGTTAAGCCCTTCCTCCTCCTCCTCTTCCTCCTCCTCCTCTTCCCCCCGCCCCCCAAGATGATTAGGGGATTAGAGGCTAAAACATATTAAAAAATAGTTGCTGGAATTGGGTTAGTCTACTTTAATGAAGAGAGGGATGCGGTGGCTTGATGGCTAAGATGCTGAGCTTGTCGAGCAGAAAGGTTTGGCGGTTCAAATCCCTAGTGCCGGATCACGGAGTGAGCTCCTGTTATTAGTCCCAGCTTCTGCCAACCTAGCAGTTCGAAAGCACATAAAAAATGCAAGTAGAAAAATAGGCACCACCTTTGGTGGGAAGGGAACAGTGTTCCGTGCACCTTTGAAGGCATTTAGCCATGCCGCCCACATGACCACGGAAGCGTCTTCGGACAGGGCTGGCTCTTCGGATTTGAAACCGGGATGAGCACCGTCCCCAAGAGCTGGAAACAACCAGCACATAGGTGCGAGGGGAACCTTTATCTTTACCTTACTTTAATGAAAAGAAGGACCAGGGGAGACCTGATAGCAATTTTCCAAAACTTGAGGGGCTGCCCCAGAGAGGAAGGGGTCAAGCTATTTTCCAAAGCACCCGAAGGCCAGAGAAGGAATAATGCATGGAAACTGATCAAGGAGAGATTCAACCTGGAAATAAGGATGAATTTCCTGACAGGGAGAGCAATCAACCCGTGGAACAGGAGTTGCCTTCGGAAGTTGTGGGAGCTTCATCCCTGGAAGCTTTCAAGAAGAGACTGGACAGCCCTTTTGTCAGAAATAGGGTAGCCCAGTGGTGTTCAAACTTGACAGCTTTAAGACCTGTGGACTTCAACTCCCAGAATTCCTCCTCCAGTCATGTTAGCTCAAGAATTCTGGGAGTTGAAGTTCACAGGTCTTAAAGTTGCCCAGTTTGAAGACCCTTGGTGTAGGGTCTTTGGGTGCGGGGTTGGACCAGGTAATCTACAAGGTCCCTTCCAACTCTTTTGGCAGCTATTAAGTCTCCTTTCTCACTGAGTCTCCTCCCTACTCAACTCCTACCCATCACAGCTCATATACAAGGTCTGAGTGATGGGGCAGCCACGTCTTGCTTGGGATAAGAAGGGGCTAATAGTTCCCAGGTCAACCTTGAGAAGGCAGCACCCACAAACCTGTTTTGGAAAGGAGCTTGGATTGCCACCTGTCAAAAATGGTGCGGGGGTCCCCTACTTGGGTGGGATGGTGATGGACTAGATGACCTACAAGGTCCCTTCCAACTCTGTGAATCTGTATCTATATCCAGGGGTGGGATTCAATTTTTTAAACAACCGGTTCTGTGGGTGTGGCTTAGTTGATGGGCGTGGCCACACGTACTTAGCCACACCCACAAATTAAGCCATGCCCACATAACTGGTTGCTAAAGAAATTTAAATCCTACCCCTGGCCTGGACTCTTAGTAGGTCAGATTATGGTTAGCAAGCAATAAACCTGTATTCCCTTGAACCACCTTGTCCCTGATTTCTTGCGCCTGGCCATTTATTTTGGGACAACCTGGGATGTTTGCAGACACTCCACCCCACCAACAAAAATCAACAGGTGGGTTTGGGCCCTTATTTTGCAAGCCCCCCCCCCAAAAAAAAACCTGTGACATTTCACAGCTATGTTGTGGTATGTGCCTACGTGTGAAGCCGCAAAATGTGCTGCTGTGCTGTTGCCATAGCAACCTTCCCTGATTCTGCAAAGCAGAGTAAGGAGGCAGGCTTCAATCTGGAGAGCAAGGACCCCAGGACCCCAGCCTCATTTCTAGAAAGCAGGCAGGGAGGCTCCTCTCCTTCCTTCTCCCCCTCCTTCCCCCAGCCCTGCTCCCTTGGTTCCCCCTGGCCTGGCCTGGGCAAGGCAAGTGGGGAAGGGCTCCGGCCGGCATCCTCCTCCCCCCGCTTGGCCTCCCCTTTCTCTGCAGACAATTATCCCCCTTCTGCACTTTAGGTGAGACTGCTATTTTGGGCAGAATGGGCACTTTCCCCTTTGTTAGCAGCTTCCTGGCCAGATTTGGAGAGAAGAGCGAATGTCTAGGCTGGATGGAAACGGTACAATTAATTCTTGTGATCTTGGCCCATTGACGTCAATCGCTATCAAGGCCCAGGTGTTGGGTTTTTTTTGCCACTTGGAGGGGGTGGGTGAGAGGCAGGTTCTCTCCCCCCAACACCTGCGGAAGCTCAGCTGAGCCAAAGGGGCAATGCTTCTCCTTAAGCCTCCCTTCTCACCTCTTAGCTTTGGAATATTCATTATTTAAAAGCCACCGGAGATGAAAGCTTTTGAGGTTTTGAAGTAGGTTGGATTGTCAACAATGAAATAACGAAGCAAAGCAGCAAGGATGGTTCACGGTTTATGGTTCACAAACTTCCTGATGGGCATTTATCACAGTTCTCTCTCTTTTTCTCCCTTCCTGCTTGAATTTAACAATCCAGGGTTGACATTTAGCCAGCTCAGAAGCTCCAAGGGGAAAGGTTACCTGAAGAGACCCTGGCTGAGTACACCTGACCGAAGGGAAGCTGGCAGGGCAGCTCCATCCCCTGCCCCTCTCTGGTCACCTGGCTGGTTTTCCAAGGGATTGTGAAAGTTACTCAGAATTATCCTTGGGTTATTTTCTCCTAACAGTTTAGATTTTTATTTATCCTACCTTTATTACCATATAAATAACACAAGGTGGAGGATGTACTTAATACTCCTTTCCTCTTCTATTTTCTCCATACAACAACCCTGTGAGCAGGTGGGTGAACTGCTACCGGTTTGCACCAGTTCAGGTGAAATGGCTTTTAATTTTATGGCCAGTTTGGCGAACCGGCAAACCCTAACCCTCCCCTCCCCGGAATTTCCGTGTGGCCCATTTTCAATCGCAGGTAAATGCAGGGCCCATGAGGAGACTCAGGGAGGGCAAAAACGGGCCTCTCAGAAGTTCTGGAAGGTTGGAAATGGGCCCCGTTTCTGGCCCCCATAGAGCTTCCGGAGTCCAGAGAGATCGGAAACACCCCCATAGCCTGTTTTTGCTCCCAGGATGGTCCAGGAGGCTGACTAGGCCATGCCCACATGCAACCGGGCAGGTGGCTATTAAATTATTTGAAGCCCACTCCTACCTGTGAGGTAGATTGGGCTGAGGGAGAGTGATAGACAACTGGGCCAAAGGCTAGAATATCTGCTAGTTTCCAGGTGAGCACCTTCAGCACTAGACCAAACTAAGCTGCAGGTGCCAAGGAGACCTGCCCTCCCTATTTAAGACCCAACAGTCATGATCTCCATAAAATGCAGTCAAACTCTTGCTGCCACGGATGTGGGAGACAGAATAAAACAATCATGATTTTCAATGTCATAAGTGTCTCAGAGCCTGGAGCCGTTGGAAATCGAAGGGGCAGCTTCGCTGGCTTTGGAGGAAAGTGGTGAGGAGAAGGCCGAGTCAGCCCAGGGCCCTCCAGGCTTGTTAGCAGGGAGGAATGGGGGCAGGATGACCAAAAGAGGTCAAGCAATGGACATGAAGAGTGACAGAACTCAGCGATGAGCAAGGATTTCTACCTCCTGATCCCTGAGTGTGGAGAGTGGAAAGAAGGCGAGGACAGTGCAGGCTGACCCACCAACTCGGGAGGAGAGCCTCTCGCCCCTCTTCACAAGGCACACCTGGGGACTGAGATTTAGGTAGATGCTGCGGGGAGGGGCATTTGTTGGGAACAAGCACTGACTAGGTAGAGTTTGGTGTGTCGGAACAGACATTTGGAGTTTGCAGGACTGCTGGCTTCTTCCTGACCTTGTGGGCTCATTATTTGTTCCTTGGTTTGTGGACTCCTTTCCCAATTCCTTTGTTTTGCTGGACTGGGTGCAGCCAGTGGGATGTGTGTGTCTATGTGTCTGTGTGTACATGCACGCGCTTTGCTCTGGGACTTGTTAAGAATATGGGAGTGTTTGAGGGGAAATTTGGAGCATTAAGGGGGAGTTTGAACCTTCAGCTGGCTGTGTGACCTTCATGCCTTGTCCTGGGTCATCACACTTAATTAATATGACAAATAACTTTAGAGCCTTAAATCATCTATAATAGGGGTTGCCAACCTTTTGGATCTCAGGGACCACCAAACTCATAATTTTAAATCCCGTGGACCAGAGAACCTGGGAAAATCCCCCAAACAGTCAGCGGGAAAATTCTCCACCCCATTTTCCTACCGATCGATCATTCCTTATTTGGGATCATAGGATCCTGTCTCCAGCTCCGTTCTCAGGGGGGGAGAGAGAGACTTTTGGCTTCATGCAAGGAAAGCAGCAGAAGCAGCTTCTTTCTCTCCTCCAAACTCTACCAGAAATGAGTCTTTGTGAGACTTGTCATGCTGGCACAGCCTCTTGGGGCAGGAGGCCTTGCAGGGTCCCAAAGACTCATTTCTGGTGGAGTTTGGGGCAGAGAAAGAAAGACTTTGGATGCTTTCCTTCCATGCAGACAAAAGCAGAAGAAGAAAGAAGTGGAAAGAAGCAGCCCAGTGGCCAGGCCAGGTGCATGGGGTGCATGGGGTATGTTAACCCCTCTGCCCTTCCCCCCTCCCCTCACTACCTCATGTTGTTTGCAATGCAGACGATACAAGCCTTGTGTTCCCAGCTGGATTAATTGCTTTCGGGGGTGCTTTGGGGTGACATTTCTCTGCGGACCACCAAAATTTTCTCCCAGACCACCAGTCATTCCTGGCCCACTGGTTGGTGACCACTGATCTATAATCTTTTAAATATAGCCAATTGCTAACAGTGTCTTGTAACAGTGAGTTATACCTCAGGTGAAAAAAAAATACTTTATTTCCAGCCTAATCATCTCTTGCTTCTCAAATGTTGACCTGCAAAATCGTGGGATGAGTCCAACCTCTGCCCACCACAAAAATCTAGCTCTGTCAGATGGATGCTTCTGCTTGAACTCAATTAACTTGATTGAATGTTTAAGGCCTGCCCAAAAAGCAGGAGATCATGAGTTCAAGTTCTACCTAAGCCATGAAAGCCAGCTGGGTGTCCTTGAGCTAGTCACTCTCTCTCTCTCTCTCTCTCTCAGCCCAAACCTCCTCATGTGGTTGTTGTTGTGGGGAAAATAGGAGGTGTGTTGGAGATGTTCACCACCCTGAGTTATTTGTAAAAATGATGCAGGTGGAATACAAATAAATAAGAGCCGAGGTGGCACAATGGTTAGACTGCAGTGCTGCAGGCTACTTCTGCTGCCTATAATTTGGCAGTTCAAAACTCACCAGGCTCCAGGTTGACTCAGCCTTCCGTCCTTCTGAGGTGGGTAAAATGAGGAGCCCGATTGTTGAGGGCAAGAGGCTGACTCTGTAAACCGCTTAGAGAGGGCTGTAAAAGCCCTGTGAAGCGGTATATAAGTCTAAGGGCTATTGCTATCTATCTCTATGTCTGTCTATTATCTATCTATCTATCTATCTATCTATCTATCTATCTATCTATCTATCTATCTATCTATCTATCTATCATCTGCAGTATCTATCTATCTATCTATCTATCTATCTATCTATCTATCTATCTATCTATCTATCTATCTATCATCTGCAGTATCTATCTATCTATCTATCTATCTATCTATCTATCTATCTATCTATCTATCTATCATCTATCTATCTATCTATCTATCTATCTATCTATCATCTGCAGTATCTATCATCTATCTATCTATCTATCTATCTATCTATCTATCTATCTATCATCTGCAGTATCTATCTATCTATCTATCTATCTATCTATCTATCTATCTATCATCTATCTATCTATCTATCTATCTATCTATCTATCTATCTATCATCTGCAGTATCTATCTATCTATCTATCTATCTATCTATCTATCTATCTATCTATCTATCATCTATCTATCTATCTATCTATCTATCTATCTATCTATCTATCATCTGCAGTATCTATCTATCTATCTATCTATCTATCTATCTATCTATCTATCTATCTATCTATCTATCTATCTATCATCTATCTATCTATCTATCTATCTATGTCTGTCTACTATTTGCAGTATTTATCTAACTCTCTCTCTCTCTCTCTCTCTCTCTATCTATCTATCTATCTATCTATCTATCTATCATCTATCTATCTATCTATCTATCTATCTATCTATCTATCTATCTATCTATCATCTATCTATCTATCTATCTATCTATGTCTGTCTACTATTTGCAGTATTTATCTAACTCTCTCTCTCTCTCTCTCTCTCTCTCTCTCTATCTATCTATCTATCTATCTATCTATCTATCTATCTATCTATCATCTATCTATCATTGATCTATTTATCTACTGCTACTATTGCTGTTACTTTTCTCCTCTCTCCTTCTCTCCCTCCCTCCTTTCCTTCCTTCCTTCCTTCCTTCCATCCATCCATCCATCCATCCATGGTGCACAGTGATTAGAATGCAATATTGCAGGCTAACTCTGCTCACTACCAGGAGTTCAATCCTGACCAACTCAAGGCTGACTCAGATTGTTGGGGAGCAATTGGCTGACCCTGTAAACTGTGAAGTGCTATATAAATTTAAATGCTATTGCTATCACTAAATAAACAAATCAAATCCTTCAGTTTGGAAAAGAAAGAACAAGGCTTGGCATTGTCTTGGGTACATTTTCCAGATATTCAAGAATATCTGCTACCATTTCCCTCCTCATTTGCTCAAAATAAATATATGCAGATCCTTCAAACTTTCTACAAAAGGCATCTTTCTTCAGGGGTGCATTTCCCCATCATCTCCATGAATAAAAATAGCATTTAAGACTTGCAGTTTTTAAAGGGTTGTACCCAGAGCTAAGCACGGTATTCATCAAGCTCTTATCCTGGTGCAAAGCAAGAGGCAACAATGCCTTTGATCGATGGAAGATAGTGAAGAAACATGATCACAGCAAGGTTCCAATCAAAGCACACAAAGATACCCATCACGCATAAGCACAACTACCTGATGCAAATGGAGTTGAAAACTGCATGTCCTATGAAGAATTACAAGATGCTATCAGCAATATGCCCAAACATGATATTATGTGGTTTATTGACAATAGGAATCCATTCATAACAGGCAATGATGGGTGTTCATGATTGGTGCACTTGGCAAAAGTGAGAACAATTGCTATTATTCTGTAACATTGGCGTTAGGAAGCCCTACTTTGCACAAAAAATATTCCTCACCAAAAGGATGGTGACTAGATGGAGCCACTAACAATGAAATTAGTAAGGCCGCACCTAGAGTACTAGGTCCAGTTTTGGTCACCACATTACAAAAAAGAGGTCGAGACTCTAGAAAGAGTGCAGAGAAGAGTAACCAGGATGAGGAGGGGACTGGAGGTTAAACATACGAAGAACAGTTGCAGGAACCAGGCCTGGCTAGTCTAGGGAAGAGAAGGACCAGGGGAGACAGGAGAGCATCTTCCAACATTTGAGGGGCTGCCAGACAGAGGAGGGGGCCAAGCTATTTTTCAAAGCACCCAAAGGCCAGGCAAGGAGTAATGGATGGAAACGGAACAAGGAGAGATTCAACCTGGAAATCAGGAAGAATTTCCCCACGGTGGGAACAATCAACCCATGGAACAGAAGTTGCCTTTGGAAGGTGTGGGAGCTTCATCTTTGGAAGCCTTCAAGAAGAAACTGGACTGCCATCCAGTGGAGGGTCTCCTGCTTGGGCAGGGGGTTGGAGTAGATGACCTACAAGGTCCCTTCCAACTCTGTCACTCTGTTAAAATTTAAATGTAGGAATTTCAAAGTAGAACAATGCAGGGCAATGTTGTAATCCCTTGTAGCTCCAGAGTATGAAAATGTTTCTGATTTTCCCCTCACAGTTGCTCCCTCTTCCATCCCATAACTAATGGAACAAGCCCCTTTGTCTCATTTCCCCCACCTCCACCCCATGCCACTATTTGAAAGAACTGTGGGGAGCACAGCAGGAGGTAGGATGTCCCCCAAACACCCAGCCTCCTGGCCTGCCCTTTCTTGCCCTGCCCTGGCTCAGATGGACTGTGTGTAGTTCATTGAGCTCAGCTGCTTTGGGGAAACTGCCCCCTCTCCCCTATTGCTGTCTTGTACACCAAAGGCACTCCAGTCGCTCATAAGGCAAATTTTACTCCTGCTTTATTTTTTGGGAATGCACCAATTGCCCTTCCCTGATCTACTCAAGCCCAGGAACACTGGAGAATCTTCTCAAAAAAAAAAAAAAAGTGAGATTCTCCCCACCACCCCCATTAACACATTTTGGACCTGAAGGCTTTCTCTTTGCTTCCCCAAGACCAAATGATTTACCTGGTTCTGTGGTCAATTAGCCATCCTCTCCCAGGGCCGAGTCAGGTTTTTTTTTCTCCAGACAATTGGATCATTAAAGCAGAAGCAACTGGCCCCCCAGATGCCCACCTGCTCAGACCTGCAATGCTGACCTTTGCTGGAATTGGGAGAGGGAGGGGAGAGCACAGGCTCCTGAGCTCCCACCCCTCCCCTCCGATCTACCAAGCAGCCTGTAAATATCAGGCATAACTGACAGTTGGGCATCCCGGAGAGATTTGTTAATTTTGCTTAAAGAGATGTTTTATTTATGGGAGGGTAGATTGGGTGATCCCCACGGCAAACCAAGGGTGATGCGAGCTCCACAAAGAAGCTCAGCTGCTCTGGCACTTGGGCAAATGTGAGGCTCTGCTAACATTGCAGCTTTCCAGAATGGTGGAGATGTTGAGCCAGGCTAAGCTCAGGATTTAGCATCTGCTGTGCCTTCGGTTGAGTGCTCGGTGGTTGGAGGAGCCTCTTAAAAGCTCCTGGGTTTGGCATGGCCTTCTCCTGAACCTTCCTGAAGCCCTGGCTTTCCTTGGACAGTGCTCTGCTGCAGGAATGAAACAGGATGTCAGCCATCCCAACAGTGTGTTAGAAAAGAAAGACTCTCAGGTCTATGGTTAGCCAAAGGTGGTGATTGTTATTGTTATTTGCAAAGTCTTGTCCAACCCATCGCGACCTCATAGACAACCTTCCTCCAGGCCTCCCTGTCCTCTACCGTCTTCTGGAGTCCATTTAAGCTCACACCTGCTGCTTCAGTGACTCCATCCAGCCCCCTCATTCTCTGTCTTCCTCTTCTTAACTATTGCCCTCCATCGTTCCCAGCATTCGGCTCTTCTCCTCCTTCCTTCTCATGAGGTGGCCAAAGTCTTTGAGTTTCCTCTTCAGGACCTGGCCTTCTAAAGAGCAGTCAGGGTGGATCTCCTCTAGGACCGACCGGTTGGATGGCCTTGCAGTCCAAGGGACTCACGGGAATCTTCTCCTCCAGCCCCAGAGTTCAAAGGCCTCCATTCTTTGGCGCTCAGCCTTCCTTATGGTCCAACTTTCGCAGCCATACATTGCAACTGGGAAAACCAAAGCCTTGGCTCTACACACTTTTGTTGGCAGGGGATGCTCTGCTTTTTAATAGGCTGTCTAGATTTAGTATGCTGTCTAGCCAAAGGTACACTTGACTAAAGCCAAGTGGTTACAGAAGAAGCAATGCTGGATCTGGGATTTTCACACTCAAAGCATATGGTTAACTTTCCCTTGTTCTCATCCAACCCCTTGGTTACCAAAGAGTGTTCAATTAGGTGCTAATTAATTCTTGGGGTTAACAGTCCCTGTTTTCACGGGCAGGATGGTTCTACGTTTCTTTGTGTGACCTTGGAACCACCAGTGATTCTCATGAACAGCACGACGCATAGTTTTGATTCCTCCCTTTATCCCACAGATTTTCCCACTCCATTTTGTATGGCAGACTGAGAGCAGGCAATGCGTGGCATGGCAGAATGGCAGCCCTGACACACAGATAGCCTGCTGTGGCTCCTCTGCCTCTGGGACAGGAAGGTTTGGGGTGTGCACAACTTCAAGGTCATGCTACTGTGCGCATATGTGAGGGGAAATATTAAGTTGGGCTGGATGGTGATTGGGGCATGAGATGTGACGATGGCTGGAGGGGGTTTGGATTTGTAGTTTTGATTATTGCAAGGAAGCCCGGAATTTTCAGATTTGGGATTCCTCCAGTTGTGCCAGTTACTATCCAAACAAAAAAGAACTTTTGAGCGATGTCTGTCTTAGAGTTATTGGTTGGAGAGGAGGTTTGCTGGAACGTTGACAGAGAGCTTGTAAACGGCTGTAGCTGAGCAAACTTCCATCGACCTGGTTGGCTAATGGGACCTGTAACACTAGAGGGGGTGGGCGAAGGTCTATTGCTTTTATTATAATGAAATGTGGGAAATATTTAGAATTGGTTTCACATTTGCACCTGCCGAGATGATGTACCCAATAAAATGGATCTTTGAGAAAAGCCACAGCCTCAGAGTCCATTGTGAATTGATTGGAACCATGAAATTATTATTTGATGGCTTGGGGACACTGGCAGACGTCCCTAGTTACCGCTTGGCAAGGTGTCAAAGAAATCAAGATAGCATTGTGATTCCTAGCCGAAGTCATCTGGGGAAGAGGACAGGAGGCAGGGGGGCCTTTGGCTCAGTTGCTGGGTTGATGTGGGCCACTTCTTTGAGCCAACCTCATTGTGTCAACCAGAGCCTGGAGGACAATGCACGCCACCATGTACATTTTCTTCTATGTACCCTGAGAGCCTTTGCACCCAGACAAATTCCTTGTGTGTCCAATCACACTTGGCCAATAAAGAATTCTCTTCTATGCCAGGGAGAATGAAAGAAGCTGCCCGGCTCTCATGGCGAACCGACTAATAGCAATAGCAACAGCACTAAGACCAGGGGTGGGGCTGCTGGGAGTCCGCAGGGGTTTGGGAGAGCCCCTAGCTAAGATTCTGTGCAATTCGGAGAACCCCCAAATCCTGGCTGGCCTTGCTCACCCCTCCCCTCCCAAGAGTTCCTGTTTTGGATGCAGGGAAGTGCAGGATGCGCGTAGAGGCTCAGGGAGGGTGAAAAACGGGCCTCCCGGAAGTTCGGGAAGGCTGGAATTGGGCCTGTTTCCGGCTTCCAGAGAGCCTCCGGAGCCCGGGGAGGCCATTTTTGCCTTCTCAGAGGCTGAAGGAAACCCCCCGGAGCCCCGGGAAGGCAAAAACACCCCCCCTCCCACCGTGGTGCAGGAGGCTGACTAGACCGCGCTCCTTCAGCAACTGGGCAGAGAACCCCTTGCTAAAATGTGTGAAGCCCATCCCTGACTTAGACTTATGTACCACTTCGCAGTGCTTTAAAGCCCCCTCTAAGCGGTTTACAGCCCCCAACAATCTGGGTCCTCATTTTATGGAAGGATGGAAGGCTGAGTCAATCTGGACCTTCGTGAGATTTAAACTGCCAAATTGCAGGCAGCCGGCAGGCAGCAGAAGGAGTCTGCAGCCCTGCACTCTTAACTGCTGTGCCACGGCAGGCCTGCAGTAGCTCCAGCCTCTGTCCCCCTCAGGAGCCCCTGCAAGGCAAACAGGCAACCTTGGTCCCACTTGCACCTTCTGGACAAGAGAGTCCAGCATCTTCGATCCGAAGACCAGCATCTTCGGATCGGGCTCCTGGGTGGACGAAGGGGGAAGCTGGGCAGGAGGAGGCTAGCATGAACTATCAGCCACAGCCCTGCCCCCCTGAGCTGGTGGCATAAATGCATCTGTTGAGGCTCCGCTGCAGACCTTCTCGTCCTTATTGTCCCACCTTATTGTTTATGGCAAACAACACAGCAAAATAAATGTACCTTTAAATCCTGGGATTTTTTTTAAATACAGAAGCACAACAGGAATCATTTGAAAGAGCATGTGTGAAATTATTCTCCTGTGTACAATGGAAGACTCACAGGCAGTTTCCCGGGTCCAATTCCTTTTTGATTCATGACTCATTTTTCATATTTTCTTTTAAAAAAGAGGGGGGTCTCATTTAATTCCCTCTCTCTAGCTGTATGCCAGCCCCTCCTACATCACCTATCAAGCCCCACCACCAATAGGCTGCCTGCTTTCTCTCTCCAATATTGCTTTTCCAGAAGATGAGGAAGGCCAGAAGCAAATTGAAAAGCGGTGGCAGTTTATGCAAAGCTGCAGGACAAGTGGAGAGGCCCTTTGTAGCTCCACACCAGCCCAGTGATGGGATTATAACACCTAGCAGAAGATAAATTTCAATTTAGAGTGACACAACACTATTACCGTGCAAACAGCAAGCATCCATCTTCCGGCCCACTCCTCCCATGGGGGTCCACATTTAAACAGATATTACCACCTTTGGGAAATTCAAAAGGGGCAGGAAATGGAAGCGGAGATATGACAACTGGTGGAAACATGGTCCTTTTAGGGATGGAACTGCCCACCTGGACCAGGATGGAGTTAGGTTCAACGCCTTCCTCCCTCAGTGGGGAAATGGTGGGTGCTGTGGAAGATGGCTGGGGGGCTCTGAGCAGGCTGGTGTAGAAGGAGTTTCAGAGCAGTTAATTTCTAGTTTAGACCATCTAACTGTGGAAAAAGCACCTTTGGGACAACCAATCTTACCTGCTTTGAAGAATTTTATAGCCTTTTGATCTAGACAGACAAGGCCAGAGAGGAAGCCCAAGACTGGGGGTGGGCCTCCATATCATCATCATCGTCATTTAATGACCCCATAATCCCTTGTGGGGTGGAGTCTAGGCAACTGAAAGGAGCTGAGTGCTTACTGGCCGGATGCCCTTCCTGTCGCCAATGAGGAGTTATATTCAGCAGATATATTCTCATTGTGCCCAGAGAGTGAAATATAACAGCTTCTGCCTAGGATCAAACTCACAGCCTCATGATTGTGAGGCGAAAACTCCACTTCTAGGCCACCGCACCACTCGGTGGGCTTCCATACCATGTTAGGTCCTAAAACCAGACACACCACCTTATCGGTTAACATAATGACCTCTTTGCCTGTTTACACTGTATTCATGTCAAAAGCTGAACTACAAGCAAACCCTTAGCCTAGTCAAGTGTATTGTGTGAACCTCTCAGGCTGAGGAGGAGAGAAGCACAGAAGGATAGATATATATATATATAGCCTACGGTCAAAACACACTCCAGGGTCTTGCTGAGCAACAAGTGGCAGGTGCAGGTTGAACCATCCTTGCCCAGTGTTGTGATTCGCAGGTGCGGATGGCTGAGGTCTCGGAGAGTGAGGACTCAGATGAGGGGCCTGCGTGTGATGCAGGGATGTGGCCAGGACCATCAGGGAGTTGAGTGCTGCCTTTGGAGCTTGTGGAGGCTGGCAGCATTGAGGAAGAGCTCCCCGAGGAGCCTGTGCCAAGTGTGCACAGGGCTGCTTGAAGGAAAAAGCAACTGCAGCGACTCGGGAGTAAGGCTGCAAGGGAATGGCCCTTCCCTTAAGAGATAAAAGCCAGCTGAGAAACCGGAGTTCTTTGCAGAAAGCAAAGAAGTTTTTGCACTCAAGCTTTGTGGAAGTTCGGAATATCTTGGTTGATGTTTGGGGACCCTTTGTGTTTGAAATATTTCTTAGTCACTTTATCTAGTGTTCTTGGCAGCCTTGCACAATCTTGGCAAGGCTTGTTCTTATCAGAGAGAATTAGTTTGAAACAGCCTTTTAACCGGGAATGAATGGAATTCGTAAAGAATCATTAAAAGGTTTTGCTGTTATTTCTGTTTTGTGTTTGTTTTCTTGGAACCAAGTTTGGGTCAGAACAAGTATGATCCACACTCTTAATACAGAAAATCCTGAAAATAGAAATGAAATCAGAACTTTTCCTTTTGGGCCTAATGGAAAAAGAACTGGAGAAAAAAATTGGAACTTCATTATTATATATGTTGACAGGAGCAAGATTATTGTTTGCACAAAAATGGAAGGAAAGTTTGATTCCTACTGTGGACAAATGGCTGGAACAGTTGATGGAGTTGGCTGAAATGGCAAAACTGACCACTTTGATTCAAGAAAAGAATGTAAGTACTTTTGTTTCCCCATGGAAACCATTTCTGAACTTCATGCTTACATGTGAATGTAAATTTGCCTTTGGGTTTTACAGATTAGACTGATAGATCTTTAGGGAAGAGACTTGCTCATATTATTATGGAAAAACAAAAAAGTTGTGGTTTGATGTCAATGCCTTAATTCTACTGTAAAAGAGTCAGAAATCAATGCTTTTTTTTTTCTCTACCTTTCCTCACTTCTCTTTCCCCTTTCCCTCCCCACCTCACTGCTCTTTTATTTACTTTTGTATTTTGCATTTTCTAACACTTTATAACTGAATAAAAAAATGTTTAAAATAAAATAATCTTCCACCCGTTACTTCTTGCCCTGCCCTAAGGTGCTTCAGATAATAAGTGTCAGGATTCCAGTGATCACCCTAATTAAATCATGACCCTTGAGCCAAACTTCAAAAAACTTCAAAAAATTCATTGGAGGCAACATACTGGCATGACCTGTATGAAGCCGATTCTGGCATACATTATGTGTGTCACGCATCGGTTTCTCCAATTAAGCAGGTACGCAGTCTAGGTCAGGGGTGGGATTCAAATTTTTAAACAACTGGTTCTGTTGGTGTGGCTAGATGGGCGTGGCCATGTGACTGGGTGGATGTGGCTTCTTTTTTTGCCCCCCCCCCCCCATTTTTGGGGCCTTCTGGGACTCAGGGAAGCCTCCTGGGGGGCGTTTTTGCTCCCAAAAGGCTTCCCTGGGGCTCAGGAAGGAAAAAAATGGAGCCAGGAGTGATGGTGGTGCTGCGCACATCCATTTTTTTCCCTTCCTGGGCCTCAGGGAAGCCTCCTGGGTGAAGCAGTAAGACAGTGTGGGGAATCTTGGCACAGCTAATCATAGGAACAGCTGATCGTCGGGAGGGGGAAAAAAACCTTAAGGAGTGACTGGGCGGGGAAGAACGCAGTCAGCGATGTTGGGCATGCATGATAAGGACTGACTGGGCGTGGAAGGGCAGGCAGGCCAGGCAGAGAGGGGCGGGGCCAGCCAGGGGCACGATTTGCCAGTTCTCCAAATTGCACAGAAACATAACAACCGGTTCTATACAACCGGTCTGAACCGGTAGAATCCCACCCCTGGACTAGGTGTCATCCATCACATTCTCCAAGTAAAGTTTTTTTTTGCAGGCATAAGCTTCAGTAAGCTGACTCCTCTCTTCTCTGTATGAGCCCAAGTACCGGTAGGCTGCTATTGGTCCTTCTCTTGGTTAGATGGGCTGACCTGGATTAGGATTCCTTGAAAAGGAGGCATTGAGGACAAAAAGGGCTGAACTTCCTCTAAGATGCCAGCTATACCCATGGCATCGTTTCTCTCCCGGAGAAGGAAGAAGAGAAATTGGTTTCGCCGAGAGGGACAAGTGTCCCTTACTGTGGGGATCTGGCATCCTATCTCTGGCCTACAGCATGGGAAAGGCTGGCTCCTCTGCAGGCCAGGAGTCAGAAAACAGAGTCCCTCCTTTGAGGGGTGCCGGACTTCCCCAGAAGGGGACCCAACAAGAGCGGCCCAAGATTTAAGGCAGATGAAACAGAGCAAGAGGCAAGCATGGTTTCAGCTAACGCATCTCTACACACAGCTTTCTTCCTCATTCCACGGCTGCCCCTGTCCCCATTTCTGTGCCCCCTTTCACCACTTTCCTTTCAAGACCCACAGCTGCCTGGCTGGTGAAGCTTCTGTGCCCCCACCCCTTCAAGGCTGGGCTGGTTTGGGGAAATCAGGAAAAGTGGGGGAAGGAAGGGGGTTTGGACCTACAGGCAGAAGAAGCATTCACATCAAGGGGTTAGGTGGAAACAGTAAACTTGGTTTATTGAAAAATATCGATTACACTTATTCCTTTATTACACAGGTTCAATTTTTTCTCTCTCTTAAAAATACCTCTAACGGGCATTGATAGGTTGGAATTTGGAAACCTGTTCAAATAGAGTCACCTGATCATACACAAGTGTGTGTGTGTGTGTGTGTGTGTGTCATACCCACACATCCTCACTTCAAAGGGGGAGGGGGCTCTATGTATTTAAATCTTTGTTTTCATACTTTTTTATCAACATTTGTTCAAGTCATGATATATATATATTAGGGGATAAAATTACACAGAAAGATATGTCTGCAAATACAAGAAGCAAATTTTATTGCAATATACGGTAACTAAGTGTTCTGGGAGGGGAGGAAAAAAATGGAACAGGAATGAAAGACACAACAGTACAGTTTTACAACATTCTGTAGGATTTTGATAGAAGCACCAAAAGAGGAAGGAAGGAAGAAAGGAAGGAAGGGAGGGAGGGACGGAGGGAGAGAAGGGAAGGAAGGAAGGAAGGAAGAAAGGAAGGAAGGAAAGAAAGAAAGGAGGGAGGGAGGGAAGGAAGGAAGGAAAGGAAGGGAAATGAAATAATCAGATCAGAATCACATGACCAAAGAGAGCGTGTCTTGGCTCTCCATCCCCCATGTGGTGATTCCCCCCAAATTCCCCAAGGAAGGGAAAGAGCACCATGAATATTGTGCCAAGGTTAGAGGATGAAGTGCAGGGCAGTTTCTGAACCGTTGACTTTCAGGGAATTCTTCTGGAGGGATGCTCCAGTTTAGGATCTCCAGCTCAGTGATCCTTGAAGAGGCTTGTCCCCTGGAATAAATCTGTCGGGGGGGGGGGAACAGATCATTGCTGTCTGCCAATGAAGAGTGGGAGCCTGCTTACGGGGAAGGTTTCCCACCCCTTTCAAGAGACAAAGGCGAAGATTGGCCAAACAGGGCTGTTCAAGAGGCAACAAGGGCCGTGGCAGTTTTCAATCAGAAACAGGTCATTTCCTGGCCTATGAAGAACTCCAAGCAATATTCTGACCACCACTCTCAGAGGTTTCTACTCAGTGGGAAAGGAAGGCAGGAGTGGGGTAATGGCCCCTAATAATGGCAGAAGGAAGCTCAGCTGGCCCAGCAGGGGAGTCTCCAGATGAAGATAGATGCTGGCTAGTTACTTTCACACCTGGAGCTTCCCTGGGTCAGGAAAAGACATCTCACAAAGGCTCCCATTCAGTTCACAGCAGTGCCCTTCCCCTCGGCCCCGAGGCTGCAGCCCAGACATGGGGTGCTCTTTCCCTTTCTATGCATGGGAGCAGTGAGCTGGAGGGGGGGGGGTTGGGGTGGCTGCAAGCCCCCCACTGGAGAAAGACACACACAATTGCACTGTTCAGTTTTGCTCTGGAAAGACAGAGGAAGGGAGTGGTAGAGACAGATCAAGTCTGGCCTTGGCTTCAGTACATTGAATAAAGTCATAAATTAGCACCACAAACATTCAGCAACTGAGTACAAATCTGGCATGTTTACCCTGGTAGAGGTGTTGCATGAATAGCCTATTGCTACCGAAGAAAAATCCAGACCTCCAGAACAGTTGAATTAACTCACTCATCAGACCCATCAATGACAGGCTGATGGCTCACATGATACAAGATCATGAAGGGACAGGGAGGGGACAGGTGGTGTATCACCGGGATGAAATGAGGGGAGAGCTGGGAGGGACCCCTGGTAGGGCTCAGCCAGGGTTGTCTGGAAGGTTCCTCCAACAGCTATAGCACCAACAAAATGGAATAAAGATAAGAGAACATTTTTTTTGGGGGGGGGGGATTTTCTTGGTAAAAGATATTTTTTAAAAAACCTCTACATTGCACTAGGTAAAGCCTGAAGAAGGGGTCTGTGAGGGAGCTGGCCATAAATCTTTATTGCTTGTCTTTGGCACAAAGATGGCAGCTGTTTTCCTTTGTCTAGAGACATGCCTGCCTCAGTTCCCCCAAAGTTCAGCAATGCTTAATTTTAATCCCATTGGCTTGGGTGCCTGTAAGGCTGAGGCATATCACTTCTAAGGAGATGGGAGGGGGGGCCTGCGGAAACCTGCTTCCTGAGTCTGGGGGGAGCACACGGTTCCCTGCTGATTCCTACTTTGGTCTTAGCGAAGGCATTGGATGCTGGGGACAAGTTGGCTGCCCTGTGGTGCACGGGCAACTCACATGCATGCTTTGAACCCAGAAACATTTAATATTTAATATAATAATATACAAATATTTACTTACAAAATACAAAAATAGAAGCACCTTTATCATATTGGGATAAGCAGTCAGAACCTGGCACTTTTAACGGTCTCGGTTCCCGGTGTTTCTCCTGCGAACTAAAGAGGAACCGAACCAGAGGAACGTCTCTTGGTGGGTGGGCCCCCCCGAGATCCATCTAGGTTCTGAGGAAAACCCCAGCAGAGAAGAGAATCCAAGCAAGGAGGGGGGTTTCGAGAGTCCTTCGTCCATGTTTCTGTACAGAGGTCAGGCTGCATCGCCTGGCTGATGGCTTTCAATGGTGTCTGGGGACTCTCCAGTGACGGGAAATTGGTGATCACTGGACAGTTTCCCCTCAGATGCGGAGAAGTGGCTGAAAGGCAGGAAGGCAAAGGCGGCAGGAGTGGCATCTTTCCTGCTGGAAATGTTCTGGTTTCAAGGAAAAGGCAACACATTGAAGCGTGAGAGTGAAGCCCTTTGGCGGTTTCCATGAAGAGGCGCAGCAAAGGAGGAAAAGGCTTGCTCTGGCCAGTCGGAGAGCCCCTCGGTCATGTGATTCTGGAGACGGTTGGGGAGCAGGGTCCGGATTTTGACTGGGGTTGGAGGAAGGGGAGAGGGGAAGAGTCTTGCGGCAAAATTGATGTCGGGGTAAACAGAAGGGCAGTTTTTTTAAAAAAACCAAACCCATCAAACTGTCCAGTTTCAGAACGTGCACGGGGTGGCCCACAAACAGCAATGACGAAAAAGAGGAAGTAGCCAAAAAGAGAAGGCACAATGAGGTTACGAAGTTGCCCTTTTGGAGAGAGTCTTCTGAACCGGCCCTCAGCCCAGGAAGCACGCTGGTCCCACCTCGAATCCGAACTTCTGAGATACTTCGCCGAAGTCGTTGAACATGATGTCGACAATGGGGACCTGTTCTACCTTGGGGGTGCTGATTTCCAAGACCGTCTTCTGGTAGCCCTTTTTTGCCTGCAGAGGAAGAAGGCAGGACAAGTGGACGTTTAGGTGTACAGATTCCATTCCTTTCCTTTCCTTCCCCTTCCATCTGCCCTTTCCTTTCCATTTTCCCTTTCTCCCTTTCCTTTCTCTTTTCCCTTTCTCCTTTCCCTTCCCTTCCTTTCCTTTCTCTTTTCTCTTTCTCCTTCCTTTCCTTTCTCTTTTCCCTCTTTCTTTCCTTTCCTTTCCTTTCCCTTCATTTCCTTTCTCTTTTCCCTCTTTCTTTCCTTTCCTTTCCCTTCCTTTCCTTCTTTCCATTTTATTTTATCTTATTATTTTATTTACTCTCCATTACATTTTTTTTACTCCTCCTGCTGCTTGAATAGCCAAGCACGTTGTTGTTTGACAGCAGGAAATTTATGCTGAGTTAGAATTTTTTAAAAACAAAACTCAACAAAATCCTGGTTTGGGTTGAATGTGCAGCCAGCTGCAAACCATGGTTCCTGCCAACTCTGGGATGGCGAAGCTGGTTGGTTTGGGTTTCTTTCAATTTTTTTTTTTTTATTGAATATCAAGTTTGCTCTCCTGTAACTTGCATGTTTTTTTAAAAAAATCCCATTAAGGTTTATATCTTTTTGTTCATATTTCTAAAATATATACATTTTGTTCAAAGTACTGCCTAACAGACACTACTTTTGCCAAAGGTTTTCCTTGACATAAGGCATTTTTGTACAAGTGTATGAATCTATGTATGACTTTTTGTATAGCTGGAGGTCTCTCCCTCCCTCTCTCTCTTTCTCCCATCTCCCTCCCTCTTTTCCTCTCTCACCCTCCCTCCCTCTTCCCCTGTCTCTCCCTCCCTCTTTCCTTCTCTCTCTCTCCATCCCTCTCTCTCTTTCCCCTCCCCCCTCCCTCCCTCTCTCTGGCCTGAAAAGATTTTGCAGGTCGTCTCCAAAAGGTGCTCCATCTTTACTCATGGACAAACCCCATTACAAACTTTTGGGAGGTGAATTCTGCATTCCCGCTGAAGTATTAATTTTGATTAATACGGTTAATACTATAAGTTATGAAAATCTTCCATCTTTTTGTCCAAATGTTAGGATGGGAGGGGACCTCAGAGGTCTTTAGTCCACCCCTTTTCCCCAAGGCAAAAGACCTCAGGCCTTCCTTTGAGAGCTTCCATCCACGGAGACCCCACAATTCTCACGGTCAGGAGATTCCTTCTAATCTCAACTTCAGATTTCTCCCTGCTGTAAAACCTCTTGGTTCTTGGGATCTACCCACTCCTTCCCCCCCCCCCCTGTGACTGCTTTCAAGGGTTGGAAGACGCTTGCCCTGTGTCTAACTTTCCCTTCTATAGGCTAAACAAACTCAGTTCTTTAATAAGAAGGGCACATAAAATTGTCACTCTTGTATAGGGTGCTGCTCAGGCCAAGGTCTCTGATTCCTGGTCTAGAGAACCTGAAAAGCTAAAAACCTTGGTTTGTTCTGAGATCCTGTGGTTTCTTAGCACAGGTACCCATCAGAAACTCCTGGTCTCACCACTTTGACGGTGCCCTATATATATACTTCCTCTCCTCCTACCCCCAAATTAAGTGGATCCTTCATTCACCCACCCAAAGGCTCTGAGCACTCTAATCTCTATTAGTGGTAGAAGAATGTAACGTTTTCTCCATAAAATCAGATTTTTACGGGAGAAATCCAGTGCTGATTGCTGCACTCAATTAATTCTGGTTACTGACCACAATAAATGTATTATTATAGTCCACTTAATTAAACTCTTTTTGTTGATAGCTAATATATGCAGTAATAATTATTTTTAGACATTAGAGTGGTGCGGTGGCTTAGAGGCGGAGCTCTCGCCTCACAATCAGGAGGCTGTGAGTTTGATCCTAGATAGAGGCAAATATTTCTCTCTCTGGGCACACTGAGAATATATCTGCTGAATATAACTCCACATTGGTGACAGGAAAGGCATCTGCCCAGTAAATACTCAGCTCCATTCAGTTGCCCAGTCTCCACCCCAATGCAAGGAATCATGGGGACATTAAATGATGATGATTAGTCAAAAAATAATCTATTTCCTCTTATTTTTTTGCCCTCCCCTTTTCAATCACGCCCATGAAAAGGAGGTCCTACTATCAACATGGACAGCCTAGGAGGTTGCCAACCCTCTCCCCCTGAACAAAGGGTCTCTCCTTTCTGCAATCACTACTCACTGCACAGCCATCGAAGACCGCCCTGATGAAAGGGCTGTTGTCGTATGACATCTCTTCATCATTGGAGCCCAGGAAGCGCATGGCCTTCTCATAGTTGTCCACCGTGGCGTCATGCCACGCCACAGACTGGAAGCAGTTGTAGGTGATGTTTTGGTGAGCGGATGCACTTAGGAGCCTCAGGAAGGTCATCTGTACCACTCCAATGGGGTTGCTGTCAGCATCCACGTAGGAGAGCTAAGGAGAAGTGGAAAAGGAGACAAGGAAGAAGCAGACCAGGTAGGCTAGGCAAGAAATGGCGGGCAGGCAAGAGGGAAGCCATTTGGCAGAAAGTTTACACCCAAGTGCCACAAAGTGTGTCATGGTATTCTTGGACACCCCTTGAGGGATGGTCAGAGATAATTCTTTACAGTTACATTTGAAAAAGCAGTTTCTGAAAAATAAATGGGATTTGAGTTTCAGGCTGGGCAAATCCTAGAAATGAGAAATAGGTCTCATTTCTCCAACATGCAGGAGGTAAGAAGTAATTTTAAAAACCTTCAATTGGCAGGATAACCGAGTGGAATTAAAAGGATCATTACATGGGGACATAAGAATTGGAACAGTCAGAAAAGACTCAGGGCGTTTAGAGAACTTGAAACATTGCATTAACCATAGACATTCTCAGCCATGTTGGAATTTTGGATTTTTCCTGCATGGATTTATCTGAAAATCTTCCCTGTGTGTTTGTGTCAGAGATGAGGTCACCCAAGGCATCTGATGCTCACTTTATATCTTGGAATTGCATGCCAAAGTTAAACAACTTCCAGACAAGACGCTGGTGTTCATTGGATATGGGCTAGAAGAAAATGGGACCATGTCTACACATGCCCAGAATCAGTCAATTTCACGCACGCACACACACACAGAGTGATAAAAAGAAACAAAGGTTTTACCAACCAGTTATTTGGACTCCGGTCCATGATTGTCTTGAGAGAGATCAAAATGACTGACCAAGGCAAGCAGGAGCATGCTAGACAAGCTAAAAGAGGAACCAGGAACTAGAAGATGGCAGTGGATTATCCTGCATCAAGACTTACAGATGGCAACTGATTCTTCCATTATTTAAAACATATGTAATGTGAATTTAGAGCAGTGAGAATGGACTGGCAGAACATCTTCTATGCTTGGAACCACAGAAAGATTTCTTCCTTCCTTCCTTCCAAGGCTGAACAGGTCTCTTTTGGAAAAAAAAAAATCTATTTTTTTTTTTAAATAAAAGTATTACTAACTCTTACACTAGTCTCATCATCTCCTAAATTCTTCTGATGCAAAAGGATCATCCTGTAAAAGCAACTTACCTCCAATTAGAAGTGGAGTGGCCATTTAACTGACACAGCATTAATTCAGTTCAGAGGCCGCCCAGCACCAATTAGACTCTGGGCAGAACACTTTGTTGGAAGAAATGTCAGATAAAATTCCCGAGGGGCTCCACCCCATCTTTGGCTAAAGGAACAACCAGGTTTTTAGCACCTTTTGATGCTCAGGAGAGGAACCAAGCCCTGGTGCAAACTTGCAAAACATTCCTACACTTGTTTCCAAGTTGCCATAAGAAAGAGCGGGGGGAGGAAGACTGGAGAAGCAGACGGCAAATGAACTTAGAAGCACATTCCAATCTTATCTTTAAAAAGATTGTAGCTAAACTACTGGAGCTTTTGCCCGAGAAAAACTTTAATTGGAGAACATGATGGAGGACACATATGCGCTTAATTGGAGAAACTGATTTATGACACACCAAGGGGGGAGGGGGGAGCAGGGTCACAGGTGACTGTAGTTATGTATGCCAGAATCAGCTTCATACAGGTCATGCCAGTATGTCGCTCCTAATAAATTCTTAGAAGTTTTTTTGAAGTTTGGTTCTAGGCTCATGATTTAATTAGGGCAATCACTGGAATCTTGACAAGGAGGCTGTTCCGTTCACAGCAACCAAGATGGCACCCTTCCTGGGCCTGGATTACAGCTCCTCCAACTGTTTTTCCAGGATTGTCAGGGACTATCAGCCATGGGGGTCCCTCAGAACTAGATCATATCTCTTGAGTGGTGACCCCAACGCCTTAAAGCCAAATGGCTGCAACTGCAGCTTGGCACAGCAGTGGTGACAGGACGACATATTGATGCATTTCTACCCACTGCCTTCTGGTCCAGCGGCACCTCTGATCATCTTCAAGCAGAGGTCCCATGTGGAACTCAGTGCAGTAGTCCATTGGTGAAATGCTAGGTCATTTTTTACGATATCATTTGGTAAAATGCCCTTTGAACTTGGAAAGAGATTAAGAGATCTCCAAATATCTTACCACATATTTTTACCTCAAGGAATATTATGTGTGTGTGTGTGTGTGTGTTGTGTGTGATTCAACTACTTCTAGGAATTACATATGCAAATTAAACTGATGTTTATCAACAATGTTTAGTTAACCAATCAATTAAATTGTTCTTTTTTTTTCTTGAAAAAGCTACCTTTCTGAAAACCCTTCTCTCTGACATGCACCCACATTTAACAGATTTGGAAATCTGTTTTTGGAGATGGGGCCTAATTTGCATTTATGATGGAAATAATTAATATTTCATACTGGAGCTTCATACTGGAGGTGTTGGACTAATTAAAACTTAATCCCATCTCCCCTCCCTGTGTGTCCAGCTCCCTCCTTTGCCATCTGCTGTTAATGATTTTATTCGTTAATTATTTTATCGGCTGCGTTTCTAGGAGTGATGGATATAAATGTTTTTTAATGCTTTAATGCTGTAAGCCAGGGGTGTCCAACCTTGGCAACTTTAAAACTTGTGGACTGGCTGAGGAATTTTGGGAGTTGAAGTCCACAAGTCTTAAAGTTGCCAAGGTTGGACACCCCTGCTGTAAGCCATTCAGGATCGTTGGATATGAGATGGGCAGCAAATAGATTTCATAAATAAGTACATTTTTAGAATTTTTAAAAATGCTAATTGGAACCATGAAGGTAAATCAATCCTATATCATTCAGTGTGTGAATGAGGAAACCAGATCTTACCTCCCCCAAAAAGTTAGCTGACAGTTAACGGTTGGCGGTTCTTCTTAAGAATGTTTCAAGCCAAGCCAACAGAGCAACAGGCCCTTCCAAGGACTCGCGATGAAAACTTTACGATGGAAACCATCTGACATTCAAACAGGTGTTTGAAGTGAGCTCAAACAGGTGTTTGAGGTGTTTGAAGTGAGCTCAAACAGGTGTTTGAAGCCCGTGAGATGCTAAAAGGAACTCTCCAGGTCTTCTGGGGGAGGGGAAAATAGCATGAGAGAGATAAAACCCCAAATCCACCATCTGAGATCCAGAGCTGCAAATGGCCTTTAAAGGCCCTGGGACCACATCCAGAGCTGGTCCCCAAATCAAAACGCAATATTATCTTAATGGGTAAGCTAAATGGGTAATCGCAACAATATATTGAGCCACGGTGGCACAGTGGTTAGAGCACACTCCTGCAGGCTCCTTCTTCTGCTGCCTGCTGCCTGGTTGCAATTTGGCAGTTTGAATCTCACCAGGCTCAAGGCTGGACTCAGCCTTCCATCCTTCCAAGGGAGGTAAAAAGAGGACCCAGATTGTTGGGGGCCATAGGTTGACTCTGTAAACCGCTTAGAGAGGGCTGTGAAAACCCGGTGAAGTGATATATAAGTCTAAGGGCGATTGCTATAGGGAATATTAGGATTAATTTTCAGTTTCTGTCATCTAATGCATCAGAGGAGTTTGGTAGGAGTTTTCTTAAGAATGGTGAAACCTCTCAAATAGCTCCGGAATTCCCACTGCATGAGCCAACGTGGTACAGTTGCCATTGGAAATCTTCTAATTCCTGGTGGCTCATTGCCAGTTCAAGAAACGATCCTGACAACCAGAAAAATAATGAGAGCAAGAAAATAAGAGGGAAGGCAAAATCTGAGGTGACGAGCAAAATCCAGCTGCTTAATTGCATATAAAATCCTTCCCCCACAACAAAATGACCCGTGGGGTTGGCCAGCCAGACCCAGAGTGGACCTGACATCTCCAGTTAGTACAGTATGGTGAGTCTGGGAACATGCATGGGCTTCTTTGTGCAGGGAAGAAGCTCTTGACACGTCCTGTCAGGTGGCAGGGTTGCTTAGCTGGAAAAGCTTTTGTGCACCTCATTCAGGAGGACTTCATGGACAGTAAGGCTGACTGCAGACAGAAGAGTACGATGTGTGCGTGTGAGTATGTGTGTATACATATAGAAATTAAAATGAAATGAAAACTGCATAAAGGGTATTTCAAGAGGTCCTGGAAAGCTGTCACTGTCGCTGTTTAGAACTAATAAATGAATTCCCTTGCTCGAGAGGAAGACCCAGGCACGGGAACATCATCAGGAATAACTGTGACGGAACTTCAACAACTTCGGAATCTTGCACTGCTCTTCTTTAAGTATGCTCCCAAACGTTTCCCAACATTTCCCTCACAAAGAGAGGACCTTTCACATGCCTAACCTTCATCTGAAACTGTTTTGCAGCCAGCAAACTGTTTTCCAGATTATGGAATATGGAATTGTGGAATATGAAATTCAAACAGAAACATTACTTTTTCCTTATTTTGATGCACTGAGAACAATAGCAAACATTGCACAGGCACCGTCAAGCTGGGAAGTTCTTTTTGGAACAATGAAAGCCGAGAGAAATGAATTTTACATCTTTTGTCACCTTCTTGACTTTTCTTGATCCCAACCACAAAAGACCCGCAACTTGTTTTCTCCCCATGTTTCAGCAATGGCCCAACATTCAAGGCAAATGTTGCAGAGACTGTTACCACAATCCCACCATTTTCCCAACCTTAAGGAAGATTTCCCTGTGCTTCTGTTGCTCTGATCAGCTTTGGCATCATCAGGGTATAGATTTTCCAAAGGTTCCTGTGATCTTGTTAACTCAGACCTGTGTTTGCTTCAAAAGTGAATTGGAAACTGGGGTTGAATTCCATTAGGTGCCAAGTGGGAATGGATTTCAGCAGAAAGAGGCAAACCTGTTGACTTCAGTTATTCTAACTTTAAAAATGTTTCCGTTCCATTTTTTCAATTTTGGAAAACCTCCCATCTTTCCAGTTCAATAATTTTTAATGTAATGTTTTCAGTGCATTTTGGAGCATTTTTCTCCAAACAGAAATATTTTTATATGAAATTCTCATTAGAATTAGATCTTCTTTCATAGTTTCTGTGAAGTAATTCATTAATATAATACCATTTATGTATATTGTCCTTTCCACGATTATTCATGTTCTTAATTATTTTTTCCTAAGTTGTGATTTCTGCCAGACAACTGGCAGAATTCCAGTTCTGAATCAAGTTCTGATTCAAAGCCTTTCCTTTCCTTTCAACAGATTAACAGAATTGGGAGGGACCTTGTAGGTCATCTAGTCCAACCCCACACCCAAGCAGGAGACCCTACTCCATTTCTGACCGATGGCAGCCCAATCTCTCCTTGAAAGCTTCCAGGGATGAAGCTCCCACAACTTCCGAAGGCAACTTCTGTTCCATTGGTTGATTGTTCTCACTGTCAGAAAATGTCTCCTTATTTCCAGGTTGAATCTCACATTGATCAGTTTCCACCCATTATTCCTTGTCTGGCCTTCAGGTGCTTTGAAAAATACCCTGACCCCTTCCTCTCTCTGGCAGCCCCACAAATACTGGAAGGCTGCTCTCCTGTCTCCCCTGGTCCTTCTCTTCACCAAACTAGCCAGGCCCAATTCCTGCAACCGTTCACCGTATGTTTGAGCCTCCAGTCCCCTCATCATCCTGGTTGCTCTTCTCTGCAATCTTTCTAGAGTCTCAGCATTGTATTTATAATGTGGTGACCAAAACTGGATGCAGTACTCTAGATGTGGCCTTACTAAGGCTTTAAAAGAGTGGTATTAGTACCTCGCTTGATCTTGATTGTATCCCTTCCCTTCCCTTCCCTTTCTCCTGTCCTTTCTCCTTTCCTTTCCTGTCCTTTGTATCTACAAGAATCTCCTGATCAAGTCAGAGGAGCAGCTTAACCTCAGAAAGACCAAGGAGATGTCGGTTGTGGTGAGGGCCCCAACGGAGCCTTCAAACGCCCTTGGCAATTGCTTCTCGGCTATCCTTGGACTCTTCTAGAGCTGCTCGTTAGTTCAGCTTACAGCGTGAAATTAGTTTTGGGCCAGATGTGGGAAGCAGACATGGCTGGCGTGCTCCAGATGGAGAGCAGAGGGAGCCAGAAGCTTTGCCACTTACCAAGGACCCTCGCTTGTAGCTACTATACCAGGTGGCTGGCTGCTCTTTGGGCCAACGGGCCATTTTGCTCTGCAAAATATGAGAGGGGTTAAAGCCAAACAGAAAGCTGAAATTGGGTTCCTCTTACCAGTTTACCGCGCTTGAATTCACTGAACCAGGAGCCCGGGGTTTCCTTTGGCCATGAAGTAATTCTAGCCTGAAAATGATGGAAGAGGCACGTTGGGGAAGAGAAGAACAGAGACAAGAAAAAAGGAGAGTTACAGTCTGGAATGAAAGATTCCCACGGAAATCACTTGAGCCTTTTTGTTTAAGCAAACCCCCAAACCGACAATGCAACCCTAATCACTTTCTGGGATCAGACATGTTGAAAGAGCACCCAGAAAGCCAATAGTATTTCCTGGAGCCTTGGTGGTTGGTGGGGAGGAAACCAAGAAAGAAACGGGACTGCTAAGACCATCCTGGCAAGGATGAGGGGTTGACTCCTACCCCCTCTCTTTAAAAAGCCAAAGAAGACTGTTCTGCTTCCAAGGAGAGATTTGCTTCCCTGGATGCTGATTAGTGTGTTCAAATATATGGCCATAATTGTGAAGTCTAGAATCTCCTATTCCTTGCTTCATTTCATGGTTGACCCATGGCCATATCTGGCTTTGGACAGGTGAAATCTCCAGGGCATAACTGAGGAACTGGTGGCCCTCCAAAGGTTTTGTATACCAACTCGTCCTAGCCTAAACCAGAGGCCATTCTAGAAGGAGAAGCAGTAGGAGCTACTTTCATAATCAATAAATCTATTGTCTTTATTCACTCTTGATTTGCCAAGAAAATGTTTATGGTTCTGGTGTCTAAACCCAACTGTCAATGTTCTAAGCTATATTAGGCTGAGCCTGGACTAACCTCTCTCCAATTTCTTTTCTTTGTGGAAGTCCTTTTCAATTAACTGTCAACTCTGAAGCTGACCTGACTGAAGCCATCTTGACAGCTTCAGTGTTGCCACACTGGAGCTGAGGGATAGGGAACGGGGAATAGAGATAGCCCAAGCAAAATACTTTCTCCTGGGAACCAAGACAGTCCCACAGGTGGCCAGAAAAAGGAGGGGTGAAGTTACCAGGCAACCAAATGGTACCTTGATTGGATCATGTGACTGATTGTTTGGGAAAGAGGGAAAACTTTTACTTTAACTGGATGAAAACCGTGGGAACCTTCAGAGTCGGTTTTCACCAGACTGTGCCAATATGAAATGTCCAATAAATCAATTATTTGAGGAACTTGTTTGCCTTGGAGACCTGTTTGTTGATGGAACCCTGACAGCTGGCCTCACTGAGGCCATTTTCTACGCTTCAGTGTTGCCATCAACATGGTGCATGAATTTTAAGGCAACCTCTGAGCTACAGAAGTTATTCCATCCCTTTCCCATTAGTTCTAGTCAGCTTGGCCAATAATGAATGATGGAAGAGCTATCTAAAGGCCCATCCAATTTCACAGCATCGCATAGTAAGCAAGAAGAATTTACCCTACTGGAACCATGGCTAAAACCCAACATATCCAACAATTCCCAAAGATCTGAGGCAGATCAACAGTCAACACTTATTGTTTTTCTTGAAAGTGTATCTGCTTCCATGAATCTCCAAAGAGTTCCAGATATTGTAGAAGGAGAGCTATGTCAGTCATGGTAGCCAAAAATCAGAACAAACTCTGACTGTCAGCAGCTACCTCACATTTGCTTGTGCTTCACTGGTATGCGGTGACACTCCGCCATGAATTATAGAGAAGAGGGACGAAGGCAGAGCAGGTTTGGGAAACCAAAAGTAGGTGCTGTGCTGACTGGAGAAGCTGCTTCAAGGTCACCCAACTGGAAAGAGGAGGAAGGTGCAATGCAGAGGATGCTGGAAGTGACCTTTAGGAAAACAGCTTGCAAGATTTTAATTGGTTACCTTTGGGTAGGAAACGAAAGACAGTTGAGAAAGGGAAAGGAGGGGGAAGTATAACATAGGGATTTTTGGCACGCAAATCTCAGTTCTGGCTAAGGATGACTACAATACACTTGGTCTCTAATTAAAAAATATAGCAGCTTTTCAGACTAACTGCTCCATTATAAAGCATCGCTTTTCATGAGCTGCCTCGGAGGAAGTCTCATTAAAGTTGATGCCTTTTAAAGAAAGGTAGCGGCATGAGAAGGTAACCCCAGACTTCTGATTTGAATCCCAAGGATTTCTGGGAAGAGCAGATTGATCCTCTCTAACTCTGATTTTCCCAGGTCTTACCTGTGCATTTACATGTCTCCCTTCTTGCTAAAGTTGTGCGTGTTTGTGTGCTGCCAAGAATGCAGTGACACTTGGGGATTGGGAAGGCTGCGTGCTTAGAATGCAATGCTCCCTGGCCTGTTTAGGTGGGGAATGTTCTGGAACCTTCCACCAGGCATTCCAACCCACTTCTTGGTGGAAGGCACAGGGGACATATCTATGCCCAAGCCTAGCCTGAAAGAGCCGATGTGGGTTTGAGCTGCTTTCAAAAATGTTACAGGGTCTAGGGAAAGAAAGAAGATTGACTCCTATAAACATCCCCAGACCTTTTAATATGGCTTTATGCTATTTGCAGGGGTTTCATGGAGCTTCCTTCACACTTGTACAAATAGTTTACATTTAAACACAAAAAAAGCTACATTTAGGGCAGTGGATAATTAGGAAAATACATCTGTCCTAGGAATAAACATATTTAATCACTAGAATAAATAAATAGACACCTATCTGCACACTTAAACACACAACCATCTTTGGATCAACAGCTTAAAGAAGTGTAAAGTGGAAAATATTCTTAGGATAGGAGTGCTTTATGTTCACAGGAGTGAGCGTTGTTGTTGGTCCCCCACATCTGGGGCCCTTCTCCCTCCTAGAAGCCTTTGTCCTGACTCTCGCATCCACTTTTTGTGGTCAAACTGCCACTGTTATGTGGATGGGTGAGTGGGTGGAGAAGGAGGTACAACCACAGAGATCTCATTTTCAGAGACACGGAGAAGTATCTGTGCCCAAAGAAGCGGACTGACTGGAAAAGGATGGGATTCATTGGCCATCTAAGAGGTGGCGGCCAGCCAGAGGTCTTTGGGCCCCCAGGGGCCCCCAGGGGCCCCCAGAGGTCCCAGGGGGAGGGAGGTGTCTCAAGGCTGAGGACTCAGAAAAACTTCAGCCTCGTCTCCAGAATCTATCTGGGGGGGGAAAGGAAGGGTCTGGATGTATTTAGGGTCCTAAGAATCACAGGCCTTTCATACCAAGAGGGTTAGGGTTAGATTGGATCCCAATCTGGATGAAGAGCAACATGGGATAATTTCTAACCTACCCAAAGCAGGAGGTCCAGAGGTAACTTTTGTCTCAGTGCAAGATCCTGTGTGAAGGCAGCCTTCAACTGATAGCTCCACCTGACTACTCACCACTACATCCCAAACAGGAAATAATAAATAAATAGCCAACTTGAAGAAACTTGCTTAGTCCTTTGTTTCCCATTTTCCCTTTACAAGTTATGAAACATTTTAGAATATAATAGAATAAAATAGAACAGGGCAGGAAAAGGAGTAGTAATGTAGAACAATAGAATAGAATCTAGAAGGGACTTTGGAGGTCTTCTAGTCCAGCCCTGCTCTCAAGCAGGAAAACCTATACCATTTCAGACAAGTGACTGTCCAGTCTCTTCTTAAAAACCTCCAGGGATAGAGTGCCCACACTTTCTGGTGGCAAGCAGTTCCACTGGTTAATTATCCTCCCTGTTTGGAAGTTTCTCCTCAATTCCAGGTTGCTTCTCTCCTTGATCAGTTTCAGTTCATAGTTTCTTACCCTGCCCTCCGGTGCTTTGGAAAATAATTTTTACCCCCACTCTTCCTTGTGGCAGCCCCTCAAATACTGGAATATTGCTAATGCCTCCCCCCCAGCCCTTCTTTTCTCTAAACTGGCCATACCCAAATCCTGCAACCATTCTTCATGTGTTTTAGCCTCCAGGCCTTTCATCATCTTAGTTGCTCCTCTCTGAACTTTTTCCAAAGTCTCAACGTCTTTTTTCAAGTATGGCGACCAAAATTGGTTGCAGTATTCCAGGTGTGGCCTTACTAAGGTTTTGTAAAGTGGCATTAATACTTCACCTGATCTTGATTCTATGCCTCTTTTTATACAAGCCAGGATTGTATTCGCTTTTTTGGCTGCTGGCTCCTGTTTAAGTGATCATCCAAGCAAAGCCTCTCTCACAGTTACTGTTTTGGGGTCAGGTCTTGCCTAATCTGTACTTATACCTTTGATTTTTCGTGCCTAATTTTGCAGTGGTCTTATCTTTTTCACTAGCTGAAAAACCATTTTCTTTTATGAAAAGGGGAAGTTAATCCTCTCTCTAGCCAAGGTTTGGCATTCACTGATAGAGGGGAAATATCATTTCTCACCAGTTTCTCTTATTCCATGCCTCTAACTTAGTTCCAAAGTCTATGCAAATATTTCACATCTTTCTGCACATTTCTTTACCTTAGATCCAAAGCAAGAGTTACAAACATTTTACAAAACTAAAATTGGGATGAAAAAAGGCATAAGTAGTTTGAAAACCTCTGCATTAATTTCTACGTGGTATGGTGCATTTCATCCACTAACATCAATCCAGCTTTCCTGCAGGTGTCATCATATTCTGAAGAAAGTGCAGGAAAAAAAGCAAGCAGTGACCACATTTAAAAGGGCAACATTTTGAAGGCAGGTTGCTGAAAAACTTCTGCATCCATTTCTGATTTTTGCAAAACCTCCATTGCTTTTGCAACGTTCTAAAGTTGCTGTAAATTTCATCTTGGTAGGATAAAAGCAAAAAAGCGAAACAGGATTTCTAGTTTTCCTCTTGAATGAAATGGGGGAGGGAACTTCTGATCTGGAGATGGATTTGGCATAGACCCCCATCCCACCCGAGAACAGTCAAAAGCAGATTGGGCTGCTTGCTCAATCTCTCTCTCTAACAGATTGAATGGTCATTACAAGGCCCTCATTCAGACATGTTCATGTCCAATCTGCAAATTACAGGGCACCACGGAGGGAGTGAAAAGGGCGACAACCTCAGGGAGGACACATCTGCTCGCTTCCAACCCCAAGTTTTTCACTCTGACCAATGCACTTGACCTACCAATAATTTAGTACAGAGGGAATGACATGATATATTTGCACTTATGAATCTGCAGAAATTGACACATTTCAGCTTCTTTGGCAGCTTGTTAGCAATGCAAGTTGTTTTCAGAAGTCTATCAATAAACGGGAAACATTAAACGATGCGCAAGGCAGAAGTGAGAAGGTCAAAGGACAAAACGCAGCACCTGAATGAGTGTTCAGACATGTGAGAAGCAAGGATGGCTTGCAAGGAAGGAGAAGGATGGAGAATAGAATAGAATAGAGTTGGAAGGGACCTTGGAGGTCTTCTAGTCCAACCCTCTGCTTAGCCAGGAAACCCTATATCCGTGATGGTGAACCTGTGGCACGCATACCACAAAGCCACGTGTGCTGGCACGTGAGCCACAGGCAAGCTTACCTCACTGCACATGCGCATGCCTCACAACTGATTTTTTTCCAGGTGGTTTGAGGCCTTTTTCAGCCTCCCAGAGGCTTGGAAAAAGACTCTGCAAAGCTTCTCAGGAAGAATAGGCCCGTTTCGTCATTTCCTGTAACACCGGAAGTGATGAAAGGGATCTATAATTCGGCCTGCAAAGCCTTGCAGAGGCGTTTTCCAAGCCTCTGGGAGGCCGAAAAAGGCCTCAAACCAGCCAAAAAATCAGCTGTGAGGTGCAGTGCAGGGAAGCGGGGGGGGGGGGGGGGAGGATTGCGTGTGCATGCACTGGGGTGCGTGCATTGTATTCTGGGTGCTGGTGCGTGCACAATTTTTGGCACAGGAGCCTGAAAAGGTTAAGCACCACTGCCCTACATCATTTCAGACACATGGCTTTCCAATCTCTTCTTTAAAACTTTCTGTGTTGGAGCATTTACAACTCCTGGAGACAAGTTGTTCCACTGGTGAATTGCTCCAACTGTCAGGAAATCTCTCCGTAGTTCCAGGTTGCTTCTCTCCCCGATCAGTTTCCATCTGTTGCTTCTTATCCGGCCTTCAGGGGCTTTGGGGAACAGCTTGACCCCCAACTCTTCTTTGGGGCAACCCCTGAGATATCGGGACACTGCTATCCTGTCCCCCCCGGTCCTTCTTTTCATCAAACTGGACATACCCAATTCTTTATATGTTTTAGCCTTCAGAAGGAATAGGGTTGCTGCTAAAGTAAACTAGATTTGTTCAATTTCATTTTCTTTGCTCTTTTTTCCCCTGCCTCTGATTCATAGAATCATAAAATCATTAAGGCCGGAAGGGACCTTGGAGATCTCATCCCATCCTAGGCAAATGGATGTCCAATCTCTTCTTTAAACACTACAGAAGGGGGGGGGTTGGTACAAGTAATCCTTTTTGATGTTACCTGATCTGTATAACCTACACAGGATATACAACTGGAGGACTGGAACCAGGTGTCTAGAAACTTGTCACCTCTTGGAGAGATAGCAAGAGGAGAAGGGACCATAAAAATTCCAGCTCCGGAAGATACTCCCTGGGAAAACTCTTCAAAAGATACCTTCTCAGAGAAGGGGAGGGGGGAATTAAGATGTTGGTTCTTTGTTTGACTAAATACACATCTAAACAATCCTAACTCCCCTTATCTATTACTGCATGCCTGGGAGCATTTAGACTTTGCTTTGAATAGTGCTGGAATCATCTCATTTCTATAAAGGATCCCTTTTGAAACATCCAGTTTTCTTTTCGGTGGAAGGGGAAAAGTCCAATCCTTGACCAGGAGGCAAGCCATTCTGCTGACTAAGAGTTTTCATTGTCAGAAAATTCCTCCTTAGTCCTAGATTGAATCTCTCCTTGATCATTCTTCCACCTGTTACTTCTTGTCCTGTCCTCGGGGGGGGGGGGGGGGGGCTTTCTTTGGAGAACAGGCTGAGCCTCTAAGCCTTTTGCTCTTATGCTCGCTCCTTTTCACTCTTTTCCTGATGGGAATCATGTCACTGAAAGCAAAGGAAAAGCAACATGCCAAATGTCCTCCAAAGGGACAGCAAAAAAGAGTTACTTACCCCCTCAGACTTCTTATCTGGGAAGATGCAAGTTTCTCCTCCAGCAGTAAAATTACAGTAAACTTTAAAGGAATCCCGGGAGCAGCCTTGATTCGGGTCTACCCAATATTCTCCTAGATTTGGGAGAAAAGCAGTGGCTAGAAATTATAAAGCCCAAATACGATCTTTGGCATTGGCCCTTCAGAAGAGCTCCATCTCCAGCTTTTTTCCAGAGGGCAGATGCCGAGAGATCATTTCTGGTCCCATCACTGAAAAACATTGCTTCTTTTGATCAAACTTCCTCTGCTTCTGAAATGCATGTTATTTCTCAACCTACCTTTCTTCTTTTTAAAAACATGAGTGTTTCCAATTTAAAATACAAACATGAAGAATAGAATAGATAGATCTTCTACTATTGCACCAGAGAGAGCATCTTAACTTACTGCACCTCTGTATGGTTTGCCAATTGCACAGCGGCAGATAGGACAGCACTCCAGAGGGTGAACGTCATTGCCCAGAGGATCACTGGTTGCTCTCTCCCCTCTTTGGAAGAGCTTTAGAGCTCCTGCTGCCTTAAGAAAGCTCAAAACATCCTCAAAGATCCATCTCATCCTGGGCACCCCCTTTTTTTTAACTATTACCATCTGGCAGACGGTACAGGACAATAAAAACAAGGTCAGATAGGCTGAAAAACAGCTTCTATCCCAGGGCAGTAGCTCTGTTGAATTCTGCTGTATTGTGCAATATTAATGCAATATCAGGGGTTTTCAATTCAATGTATAGAATGTGAAGGATGTGTGTGTTTATTTTCAGTCATAATGTACATTGACGATGGTATTTAATTTTGTTCTACAAGGTGCAAAGACAATAAACTAAACTAGACTAGACTAGATTAGACTAGACTAAATAGAAGCAGTTGGATTTAAACAATCAATTTTAAAGACCTAAATTCATGGATTCCAGTCTTAGAAGTGAATACAGTTCTGTTAATGGACTGCAATGGTTGTTTTTTTTTTTTTACTAGACATGTTGAATCTCTGGGGAGGTTCAGTCAGATTGGAGACAACCCAAGAAGTGACCAAAAGCAACAATGCAAAGTGCTTTCGATCATGAGATATCCCAACATTTGGGACGAAAGGATGAGGCTAACTTCCCTCTGCAGTTCAGAAGGCTCATCTACAGGAAGGAGCCTAGATTCCATTAGAACGTTTGGGGTCATATTGATTCACTTTAGAAGATGATTCTAGGTGGCATAGAACAGAAACAGCCACAGAATCCAAAAAAGATTAAAAGAACAAAATGTGTTCTAGAAGAAAACGTGCAGCAACATCTAAAATTCCCAAATCCAAAAAAGGATTTGTCTTGAAAACTTTTGTTAGAAATTCTGTCTGTCTGTCTGTCTGTGCCAGCCACCTGCCTATGGATGGATGGCTCTATCTGTCCGTCTGTCTATCCATCCATCCATCTTCTTTCTTTCTGTCTGTCTGTCTGTCTATCTATCTATCTATCTATCTATCTATCTATCTATCTATCTATCTATCTATCTAATTTCTATCTCTATAACTTATTTCTATATATCTATTTATCTTATTTCTATCTATCTATCTATCTATCTATCTATCTATCTATCTATCTATCTATCATCTATGCCACCTGCTTATGGATGGATGGATGGATGGATAGATAAATAGATATCCATCCATCCATCCATCCATCTTCTGTCTGTCTGTCTATCTGTCTATTATCTATCTATCTATCTATCTATCTATCTATCTATCTATCTATCTATCTATCTATCTATCTATCTATGCTGGCCACCTGCTTATGGGTGGATGGCTGGATAGATAGATAGATCCATCTATCCATCCATCCATCTTCTGTCTATCTATCTATCTATCTATCTATCTATCTATCTATCTATCTATCTATCTATCATCTATGCCACCTGCTTATGGATGGATGGATGGATGGATAGATAAATAGATATCCATCCATCCATCTATCCATCTTCTGTCTGTCTGTCTATCTGTCTATTATCTATCTATCTATCTATCTATCTATCTATCTATCTATCTATCTATCTATCTATCTATCTATCTATCTATCTATCTATCTATGCTGGCCACCTGCTTATGGGTGGATGGCTGGATAGATAGATAGATCCATCTATCCATCCATCCATTCATCCATCTTCTATCTATCTATCTATCTATCTATCTATCTATCTATCTATCTATCTATCTATCTATCTATCATCTATGCCACCTGCTTATGGATGGATGGATGGATAGATAAATAGATATCCATCCATCCATCCATCTCAATTTGGATGCTACCTGATTCCAGTCAACTCTGACTTTTAAAGCCAGTCAGGGTGGGAGCCCTATGGAAGTCCAGAATGAAAACCTAGAGCCCACCTGGATTAACCGTGTTTCTCTCATACCAACCATATTTACACAACTTTATAACATTAGATTGAAGCCTTGGATCTAACTATCTGATCAATGAGACAGAACTGGAACATCTATGAACCTTTGAAAAGGAGATTGGTTGCCCTTTTCTATTCCCCCTCCCCTTCCGATGGCTGCTGCCTACCATCTGGGAAGTCCGGGTGACAAAGCTGCAGGTCCTTGCAGGTCCGAGCTGGGTTGTGCTGGGTACCCAAGGGGTGCTTCATCTGTTCGATTTCCAGTTTCAGAGAGTTCAAGGAACCAAAGATCTCCTCCATGCCATCAGCATAGTCCACATAATTGTCAGAATTGACGTCATCCATCAGCTGGCTGGCATCAATGTTCCTCCGAGTCCGCTTGGAGGACTGGATGGGGAGAGGTTGGATTACTTCTCCTGGAGGACCCTGCATATGATGGGAGAAGAACAGGAATTTGGCTTGAGCAATGCCACACCAGAGAAGCAGACTCAAACTTGTGACAACCTTGTGATAGCCGCAGCACTTACAGGAGGTCCTGGTAGGCCGGGGTGACCAGTTTCGCCCTTTGGACCTGTTGGCCCCTGGGAAGAAGAAGCAGAAAAGACATGGCCAGTTAAGGAGGTGCCACAGCACAATTGCAACCCACATGTAAGTTGCCCTAACCATTGTAATTCTCACGTTACAATATTTCCTTGTGGGTTTCAAGAAGACAAAAGTAGACAAATGTTTGGGAGAGCGGTCAAAAAATTAAGAAGAGTTGAAATACTAAAAAGAACAAGAGATGATGGATAGATATAGAATACTTCTTAATATAGAAGTATTCATCGGTCATCTGCACCTCTATAACTGTCTGGTTTGGCTCTGCAACCCAACAAGACAGACACAGACTTCAGAGAGGAATTAGGACTGCAGAAAAAAACAATGGCTACCAACCTGCCTTCCATGGAGGACCTGTATCCTACACGGGTCAAAAAGAGGGCTGTGAAATTATTTACAGACTCCTCACATCCCGGACATAAACTGTTTCAACTCCTGCCCTCAAAACAACGCTATAAGGCACTGCACACCAGAACAAGGGGAGTTTTCCCCCAAAAGCCATCACTCTGCTAAACAAATAATTCCCTCAACACTGTTCAACTATTTACAAAGTGTACACTCTATTACTATTAATCTTCTCATCACTTTTTATCACCCATCCCCTCCCATTTGTGACTGTATGGCTGTAACTTTGTCGCTTGTATCCTTACAATTTATATTGACTGTTTCCTAGTTTGATTTGATTGCTTATTGTCCCCTATGACTATCATTAAGTGTTGTATGTTACGATTCTTGATTCTTAATGAATGTATCTTGTCTTTTATGTACACTGAGAGCCTTTGTACCAAGACAAATTCCTTGTGTGTCCAATCACACTTGGCCAATAAAGAATTCTATCTGTCTTCTATCTATAGGATTTGTTTGATTAAGAATTAGAAAATAGAGGTAAAAATTAGAAATTGGGGAAATATTACTATGTACACTGCTATATAATATATTACAATTACCATGTAGAGGTAAATATTACAAGCTGAAAGATTTTTATCAGCTATACCTGAATAGCATTATTATTGCTATGAGTATTTTGTATAAAGTAAACTGATCATTATCATTACTATAATTATTTTAACTATCATTAATATCAGAATTAATATCAATATTTTGTAAACCTTAAATGACTCAGACACATACACTGTTCATTAAGCACACATGCATATTTCAGGGAAAAAAATGTATAAATAAGATTTAAAAAAAGTGGAAGGGATGTTGGTTCAAGAAGCACGAGGTTGTCTCCTTGAAACCCAAATGGAAATTTTAAGGTGAGAATTGCAATCTGTAGTGGCCTCTGCCATGGCTGCATCTCACCTATCTAAGCTTTATGAGATGACAGCCAGACATTAGCAGGGAAGTGGAGGGAAGGATTGGAATGTGAAGAAAGGGTGAGAATGGAAGGTCATTGATGATATGAGGAGAACTGAGCACCTGTTACCTTTTTCCTGAATGACATACAAGCACCTGATTGGAGCTTTGCAGATAACTGGGAGATGGCAGGGGGGAGGACAGGCACACAAGTGCACAGGCCCATCCCATCCTGGTGTGCACACCTGTGCCTGCTTCCTCCTGTGCACAGGTGAGCACACCGGGATTGGGTGGGCCTGGCCAAAGTGATGCAGGCTGGCCCCTTACCATTTCCATTGGGGGGGAGGGCAGTAAAGCCCCCATTTTTGGGGCCTCCTGGGCCTCAGGGAAGCCTCCTGGGCAAAGCAGTAAGACAGCGAGAGGAATCCTGGCACAGCTGATCATTGGAACAGCTGATCGTTGGGAAGGAGTGACTGGGCGAGGAAGAACGCAGTCAGTGATGTCGGGCATGCCCACAATGTTGCACATTCGCGATAAAGACGACCGGGTGTGGAGGGAAGGGGCCAGCTAGGGGCACGATCTGCCGGTTCTCCAAACTGCGCTGAATCATAACAACCGGTTCCATAGAATCCCACCCTGGTAGAATCCTACCCCTGATCCCAGGAGCACCATTCTTGACCCCTGATCAAAGGAGCACCATTTTGAAGGGGGAGATGTGGATGATGGGAGGGACAAAGACATAAGGAAGCTGGGAAGACAGGAAAGGGACAGAGAGCTTCTCTTCCACCCACACAAGATCATGTGGACTGCAATCCTACGATTAACAGCAATAAAATAATTTTCCTCCTTTGATAGATTTGATACTTGTACTTACGGAAGATCCTTTAGCACCTTTTGGACCGGGGGGCCCCTAGTTGAAAGACAGAAGAGCTGGTTAGCGTCCATTAAAAATAACCAAGTAGCCCATAAACGAGGCCGGGTGCTGATTAGTAGAATGAAAGTTGTCACAAGTTGTACACTAATGAATGTGTTCAGCACATCAGTCTGAGGCTGAAACAGCCATTTCTTTTGTGCACTCACAGTTCTAATTATACTTCAGAATAAACATATTTATCTTTCTGAAATCACTAAAATGTCAAGTTACGTTCTATTATTCTGCAGTACTGCAGGCTACTTCTGCTGACTGCCGGCTGCCAGATATTTGGTAATTCGAATCTCACCAGCTCAAGATTCAGACTCAGCCTTCTGTCCTTCCGAGGTGGGTAAAATGAGGACCCAGATTGTTGGGGACAAGAGGCTGACTCTGTAAACAGCTTAGAGAGGGCTGGAAAGCACTATAAAGTCTAAGGGCTATTGTTATCTCTATCGATCGATCAATTGATCTATCAGCTGTGGTGGCACAGTGGTTAGAATACAGTATTGCAGGCTAATTCTGCCAACTGCCAGCAGTTTGATTCTCACTGGCTCAAGGTCGACTCAGCCTTCCATCCTTCCCAGGTGAGTAAAAGGAGGACCCAGATAGTTGAGGGCAAAAGGCCGACTCTGTAAACCGCTTAGAGAGGGATGGAAAAGCACTGTGAAGCGGTACATAAGTCAAAGGGCTACTGCTATTATATCGAGGGCAGGGGGAAACCACGTGTTCATTTAATGGATCCAAATCTCAGCCTCTTTGCTACTCACCGGCAACCCTGGAGGCCCAGGTGGACCAAGAGGGCCACTTGGTCCTTGAATACCCTTGAAGAAGGAGATGAAGAAGAAAATCAGTGCTTGCAATTCCTTTGTAATCCCCAGCTTTCCAATTCAGAAGTGTCAGCCCCATCTTCCCCCTTAAGATTTGGCAACCAAGAAGGACCAAGGGATTTTGGAACTATGCCCTCAATGTTCTACCTGTTCTCCTTTAGTCCCCGATCCACCTTGAGGCCCTGGCAGTCCCCGGTCTCCCTTTTCTCCTTGCTCGCCGGGAGGCCCAATGAGACCAATCAGTCCAGGATGACCCTAGAAAAGGCAACGGCCGCATTGCAAAGGCTCTGTGGGCCAGGATGAGAGAAGCCAGGCTGTGGCCGAGAACGGCAATGCCCAGCTGGCTTCAGGAATCCTCTTCCCAGAGAGTTTAAGCCAGGTGCTTCAAATTCACAGGCTTGTTTGGAGGTGAATTTTTGCCTAGATTCTGCACCACGGAAAACTCACCTTTTCTCCCTTTGGACCCGAATCCCCTTTCAGGCCAGGTAAACCAGGTGGACCCTGTGGAGAGAATGACAAGGATGGGTGGTAAAAATCAGGCATCTTGTTCAGCCACCTTTTGGGGTTTTTTTTTGTTTTTGTTTAGATTTAAGGGAGCCAAATTAATTTGGGAAAGGAAAAGTGAGTTTGGACCAAGGTTAACACATCTAATTTCGAGTCTTCGCTTTTCGTGCTGCTGAAGGGTAGCCACCTTCAAACTGCCACCTCCAAGGGGAACCACATACAGGTAAGGGCTCTGTTGGAAGGGAGGGATTGGCCAGCCAAGATGGCCTGTGGAGGAAAGAGATTGCTTTGGATCTGGGGCTGCAGCCACACACCCCATCCTGCTAAATCCATTGAGCCACAGATCTTCGGGGCTTGAACCAGGAGAGCTAAAGGGGTGGGGGATGGGATGGGGCCAAACTTTGCTTTCAGATCCACGGCAGGTAAAACACAATTCCCAAAAATGTCAGACATACCATCGGGCCAGGAGGTCCGTCTGGGCCTGGTGATCCTGGAAGCCCTTGCTCACCCTAGGAAACAATGGACACCTTTAGCTATTATGGAACATAGTAGGAGAAACGAGGACGCGGTGGCTCAGGGGCTAAGATGCTGAGTTTGTCAATCAGAAAGATCAGCAGCTTGGCAGTTCGAATCCCTAGCGCCGCGTCACGTCAAGGAGCTCCCGTTCCTTGTCCCAGCAGCTTCTGCCAACCTAGCAGTTCGAAAGCATGTAAAAAATGCAAGTAGGAAAATAGGGATCCCTTTGGTGGGAAGGGAACAGCGTTCTGTGTGCCTTCGGGGTTTAAGTCATGCCGGCCACCTGGCCACGGAGACGTCTTTGGACAGCGTCTTTGGAATGGAGATGAGCACTGCTCCCTAGAGCTGGAAACGGCTAGCACTTATGTTGACCTTTACCTAGTAGGATAAACAGATAACTAAGGTGGGCGATACTCGTACATCTCCCACATTCTAGAAGAATCAACCAAGGCATGGAGAGTGGAGTTTTTAGGTTACATTTCTACCCACATATTTATTTCAAAGAGACTGGTAACCATCCTCATCACCAGGATCAATACAGCATTCGCTGTCTCACCTGTGAGATACAATATAATTGTCAACCCTGAAGCTGACCTGTCAGGAGCCATCTTGGAGCTTTGATTGGGCCATGTGACTGATTGTTTGGGGTTAAAGGGATTTTTTTTACTTTGAATTAGGTGAAAACTGAAGGGCCCCTCTGAGTCGGTTTTCACCAGATATGTGCCAATATGATATCTCCAATAAAGCTATTCTTTGAGGAATCCACCTGCCTCAGAGTTTTTGCTTGCAACAGACCTATGACTTGGAACCTTGACAATAATAAGTTACAATATTCCATAATATAGACTAGCATATAGCTTATTATTTTAAAGTCACACTACTACATATCCAAAGCACCGCCATGTTGTTCACCCAATGTGTGAACGCTGACATGCACAGCTTCTAGCTTGAGATATGTAGTACCAGGTACTGCATTGTACAGGTAAACAAGAGAAGTGACAAGGGAATACCAAAGAGGTGATAGGAATGTCGAAAAATATGCTGAGATCTGTAACCGGTGTGGTCTCTGTCTTGCTTACGAATACACGAAGGCAGAAGCGTGTCCAACCCAAGGATAAAATGCCCAGACACAAACTGAGCAACATGGTATGTGCAATACAATGCAGTGAGCCATGTGCAGATCTGTACATTGGGGAAACAAAACAACCACTTCACAAATGCATGGCGCAACCTAGGAGAACAAACCCATCAGGACTAGATTCAGCAATCCACCTGCATTTAAAAGACAAAGGCCGCTCTTTTAAAGACAACAAAGTCCACATTTTGGACAGAGAGGAACACTGGGTTGAAAGGGGGGGGGTGTCCAAGAGGCCATTTATGTCCAAATTGAACATCCCTCTCTCTCAACAGAGGGGGAGGGAGACAACATCATTTATCTCCAGTCTACAATTCAGTCCTTTCAGCAGTTCCAAGGAGGCTCCACATCCATTTGCACCACTCAAATGACCCCGAGGACACAGATAAAACCCCAGGTGGCCTCAATGACCCTCTCAAAGGATGCAAATGACCAGCTGCTGACAAGGAGTATAAATCCTTCCCTTCCCCACTATTTGGTCCGAGCTAAAGAAGCTTCTTGGATGAGAAGTGAAAGGTCTTCCAAGAAAAAACAGAAAGTCCAGTTGCCTCTTAGAAAAAGCACCTTTGGGTCTTACTCTTGATTGTACACGTGGAGATCCACCAGCCTTTGCAAAAGTTCTAATAAAACATTTTGTTCTTTCCAACAATTTTGAGTGTGAGCTTCGTTTCTCACACACCCAAGCTCAATGCTGTTTCCTACCAGGCGCACTTCCTTTCTTTGGGAGGAAGTCGGCTCTTCCAGGGATGGAGGGCCTGCCAGGGTAGCAGGATGCCATCGCTCTTCAGTCTAAAAGCGCTATGGGTTGTCCTTCATTGACAACCGCAATTGGAACTGGAACTTCTATCACTTAGTGATGCAGTTGTTAAGTTAGTCTCACCCAGGTCCAGGCCTTTTTTTGCCGCAGTCATTAACCAATGAAGGGAATCGCCATTGTTATTGACCAAATATGTTAACAATTATTACATCAATTCAACTTTCCCCAGTGACTTTGCTCATTGGAAGCCAGCAGCGAAGGTTGCAAGTAGGGATGAAATGATCCGGCAATGTTGCAAGAACTGCAAATACATGCCTGTTGCCAAGTGCCCATTCATGTGACTGTAGGGATGCTGCAACAGTTGTGAGTCTAAGTCCCTAGTATGTTGTGAGTCTTACCCTAGTAAGACCACACTTGGAATACTGCAACTAGTTTTGGTCCCCATACTACTTAAAAGATGTTGAGACTTTGGAAAAAGTTCAGAAAAAAGCAACTAAGATGATCAAATGAAAGGAACTAGGAGAGCCGTGTTGGCTTGGATGCAACCTGGATTAACAAGAGCCATGTCAAATAACCTGAAGACCAGCTAAGAGGATCAAAGGCCTGGAGACTAAACCATATGAAGAACGACTACAGGAACTGGGTCTGGCTAGTCTAAAGAAAAAAAGAATGAGGGGCGACATGATACCAATATTCCAGTATTTGAGGGGCTGCCACAAAGAAGAGTTGGGAGTCAAATTATAATCCAAAGCACCAGAGGGTAGGACAAGAAACTATGGTTGGAAACTGACCAAAGAGAGAAGCAACTTGGAATTAAGGAGAAACTTCCTATAAGTGAGGAAAATTAACCAGTGGAACAGCTTGCCTCCAGAAATCATGAGCTCCCCATTGCTGGAGGTTTTTAAGAAGAGACTGGACAGTCACTTGTGTGAGATGGTGTAAGTTCTCCTGCTCGATTAGAGGGCTGGACTAGAAGACCTCCAGCTTCTATTCTGTTCTGTTCTAAATTCTGTTTCACTTTCCTGTTTCCTGTTCTGTTCCCTTCCTATTCCCTTCCATTCCATTTGTCACTTTTTTGGTGCCATCATAACTGAACAGTCACTAAACGAATAATTGTAAGTTGAGGGCTACCTGTATTGACCAGATGTAAAATCTAAAGGTATAACAAAGGAAAGTAGTGGGAGTGGCTTTAGCATTCCTAGTCCAGACTACCAAGGGGAATATGACTGAGTAGGAGGTCGCATTTACAGGCCTGATAGAATTCTGATTTCCCTCCCTCCCAGGTAGTTGAAGGGCTGTCTGCTTCCTGGGATTTGCTCTCAAACATCCACCTGCTAGACGTTGCTGCAGTAGCAGAGTCTGCAAATGGTGTCAGAGCCCCCATTATGTGGAGCTTTTCTGGGAGCCGGGCTTCAAAAATCCCATCACATTGAATTTGCTGCAGTGGCCGACTCTGCCGATCGAGTCAGAAACCTTATTACATCAACTGGAGTTTGTCTGGAGGCCAAATGCAAAATGAAAAGTTCTTCTGAAGGACTCTGCGGTGTTGCAGTGTACGGTCGAGGGAAAGGAAGAGTAAAGCCAAAATAAGACTGCCTAAGATATAAAATAAGGCACCAAGAAGGGAAATAGAACAAGACTGGAGGCTGAAACATATAAAGAACAGTTGTTGGGATTGGATACATCGAGTTTAATGAAAAGAAGGACCATGATAGCAGTGTCCCAATATCTGTGGGGCTGCCCCAAAGAAGAGTTGGGGGTCAAGCTATTTTCCAAAGCACAAGAAGGCAGGACAAGAAGCCACGGGTGGAAACCGGTCAAGGAGAGAAGCAACCTGGAACTCAGGAGGAATTTCCTGGCAGTGAGAAGAACAATTATTCAGTGGCAGGGCTTGTCTCCAGAAGTTATGAATTCTCCAACACTGGACGTTTTTAAGAAGAGATTGGCAATCATTTGTCTGAAATGGTACAGGGTTTCCTGCCTAAGCAGGGGGCTGGACTAGAAGACCTCCAAGTTTCTTTCCTATTCTATTCTATTCTATTCTATTCTATTCTATTCTATTCTATTCTATTCTATTCTATTCTGTTCTATTCTGTTCTGCTCTATTCTACTCTGTTCTGCTCTATCCTATCCTATCCTATCCTATCCTATCCAATCCTATTCTATCCCGTTATATTTATCTCCTGTTCTGTTCTGTTCTGTTCTGTTCTGTTCTGTTCTGTTCTGTTCTGTTCTCCTCTCCTTACTCTGAAGGCATCTCCTCTCAAGGCTTTCCAGCATTCAGCTCAATGTCTCTGACTGATACCTGACATCAGAGAGAGGGGGGGGGGGGGGACGGACCCCATCTTAAGATTCTTGTGGTCCATGGAATCTGCAGCTTTTTGGTTCGACTAATTTGTGGTAATGACTGAAAAACCACCTAAAACATGTTTCCTTTTCAAGGAGATCCAGATTGCTTTCCTATCAACTCTTTTTCTGCTCCCCATGCAAACTATTGAGGAGTATTTCCCCCCTTCTCTCAACCAGCAGGTGAGTGTTGAACCAATACCCATGAACCAGGATGTCTTGATTTTTAGTTTATTAAGTGATTTGGAACAAAATGTGTTCAATCCCTCAGTTACAATTATCTGATGTCTTGACAAGGTCAACTCTCTGGGGAGGCTGCTCTCAGTCAGTGGCGCTACCTCAATGAGATTAACACCCATCACAACAATCAACAGATACACTTGTGGCACCTTTAATGCCAACAAATCCAGGCTGTCCTAAGCTTCCAATTAATCTTAACACGGAGGCTTGTCTTCAGTTGTCATATCTGTATCCATCATTATAAAAACCTTGACAGCAGCTCCAAACTGATAAGATGGATGATATCACAGCCTATATCATAACCCTAACTAATTTTACATTATGTCAGAATAAGATGCTTTTCTTCTTAGAAGGAACAGAGAAATGTTTGTTCAAGGTCTTGGGTCTTCTTGTCCCTCAGATGGTCAATGTCAGTGTTCCATCCAACAAACAAACTCCAACCCGATGAACTCTGAGACAAACATTTCCTCAAAGTTCCATTTTATTAGAGTTGTCCTATTGACACATCTGGGAAAACCTGAATCTGAGAGTTCCGGGTTTTCCCTTCCCAAAAGAGAAATCCAAGATCCATCCCCTGCACCCATCAATCTGTCACGTGGACCCATCAAACATCGTCCCAACTGGCAAACTTCCCCCAGATACTCCTCTCCAGGTATAGGGTCACTTGTCCTTGACTCTCTGAGAAAGAATGTTGCTGAGTCTAATCTTCTACTCACTAGGAAATCCCCCCTTCCACATTCCCAGGAACTGAATGTGGCAGCCTCAAAGCTTCCAAATAAAATATGGCTTCCAAGGCTGAGAGTCGCATCATTTGCACCAAGTCCAGTTCTAGGTTACCATCTCTAATATTTCTGATCAGTAGTGGGATCCTACCTGTTCCGCTGCCAGTTCGGTGATGTGTGCGCACCTAACGTGCATGTGCAGCTTTTCCCACATCAGCTGAGGCCTGCAGCTGAGAGGATAAAGAAGAGAAAAACGCAGGCGTGGGGGGGCGGGGGGTCGATCCTGCACTTTTCTCTTCTTTCTCCTCTCTGATTGGAGGCTTTTTCCCCTCCTAAGCCGAACCTAGGAGGCCTTTTTTTACTACCGGTTTGGCTGAACCAGCCCGAACTGATAGCCATACCACCCCGGCTTCTGATCTGATGTTGCAAATTTTAAGTTCCCAAGAAGAACCTCAGCCAGTCTTCATGGGAAAGGACATTTGTTGGTCTGGATGTTTGTAGCACCAGGAGTCCTCAACTTACGAGCACAACTGAGCCCAACATTTATGTTGTTAAGGGAGACATTTGTTAAGTGAGCTTTGCCCCATTTTACAACTTTTCCTGCCACCATTGTTAAGTAAATCATTGCAGTTGTTCAGTTAGTAACCTGGTTGTTATGTGAATCTGGCTTCCCCCATTGCGTTTCCTTGTCCGAAGGTTGCAGAAGCTGATCACATGACCCTGGGGCATTGCAACCATCATAAATGTGGGTCAAGCACCCGAATGTAAACGAGCTGACCATGGGGATGCTGAAACATTCATAACTGTGAAAAACTGTTGTAAGTTACGGGGCAGAACCTGGGGGAAGCTGGCTGCTGGAATGTGCTGCAGCAGCTCCTCTTGGTTTTATTTTATTTTATCAACTTTTAATACTCCCATTGGATCCTTTTTATTTAAATAATATTTTTGGGAGGAGATAACAGCGCAGACCACAACACAGACAAAAGTTTTTGTTTTGCTGAGGACTAACAAGGCATGGGGAAAAGAAAGAAGCACCATGGCACCAGCCCAGGATCTCTCCCACCAGTGAAGACTGCAAAATAACCAAGAATTGAGGAGCACTTTGCTGGCAAGAGATCTGTGAGTAAAATTAAAAATTAAGTTGTAAGTCACTTTTTTCCCCAGTGTCGTAACTTTGAATGTTCATTCGCTAAGTGAACTTTTGTAAATCAAGGACTACCTGTCCTGGATTTTTGATTCCCTTGAAAATGCTGGAAATAAAATCATCCAGAATTATCATCCAGAATTAGGTCAACTGAAGCAGATGGCAAGTCACCTCCCTACTAGAGCGCTCCTGAAGTTTGCAAACCGCTGTTGGTTCCCTGAACAAGGTTGTTGGCATTGGATTGCAATACACCTTTGCTTGTGGTGTATTGGGAAAAAAACCCACACTCTTGTTTGCCTCTACACATAGTCCTGATCTACTGGAATCCACCTATGGAGAATGCTTGAATAGGATTCGTCAACTTCCCTTACTCATTATTGTCCTCTCTCTCTCTCTTCTGTCTGCCAAGCCCTTTCACTTTCACTTGCCTCGCATCCGCTTTTTGGCCGCTTTCTTTTAGGACTCTGGACTGACATTTGTAACAGCCTTATAAAAGTGTATGGCATTCCAATCCTCCTCTCCGCTGCTAATTTTCTCTGCCACACTCTTCCCCGATGATCTCACAAACTGTCACTCACTCACTCGCTTCTTTACATTGGTGGCAGTCCAGACTTCGGAGCCGCCATTGATAGGAGGCTGTTTCTTGCTCGTTGGGCTCTGGAGGGCTCCTCTTCACTGCAGGGGGGTTGCCTTCCCCACACTGCAACCCAAGTCTCCCCCACGCCGGCACAAATCTCTCCGGGACTCGTGCACCCTCAAAGGATCGCGCCAACCGCAAAAAGAGATTAACTGAAACCACAGACCGGCTTCTGCACCTCTGTTCGTCCTTGCCTTGCCACCGGAAGTCCTCAGCCCTTCCATTCCACAAATGTTTTCAAAGATAGCAACTAGGTGACTGAAGTTTCTGCTATGCAAAATTCTAACTGGAGAGCCTGATTGATGACTCTGGGCTATGGAGGTGTCCCATTGGAGAATATGAATTATGAATACACCCAGGGGGTGGGGGAAAACCAGGGTCAAGGGTGACCATGGATGATGTGTCTCAGAGTTGGCTACACCCAGGCAGTGCTGGACATGTTAACTCCCAATAAATCCTTTTGAAGTTTTGGAAGTTTGGCTGAAGACTCATGATTTAAATGGGGTTAAGTGCTGGAATCCTGACACCTTGGTTGGCCTACACTTACCACTGGGCCAGGTATTCCCCGAAGTCCATCTGGACCTGGCTTTCCTGGAGGTCCCTGAGGACCAACCGGACCTGATTTCCCAGGAGGTCCTTCCAATCCAGATTCACCCTAAAGAGAAGAAAGACGTTACAGGGAGAACATGGCTGAAACCAGAAATGCTGCTTTGTCTGGTAGCAGCTCAGTGGTTTTTTTTTTTTACCTTGGCACCTTTCTCTCCTTGCCGGCCTTCAGGTCCTGCTGGTCCAGGTGGGCCCTAAAAAGATTGGGAGTACATGTTGCAATGAGATTAAACCAGGAATAGGATTTCAAATTTCTTAACAACCGGTTCTATGGGTGTGGCCTAATTTGAGGGTGTGGCTTGATGGTCACGTGACTGGCTGTGTGTGGCTTTTGTCTAAATATTGTAAATATTTATGTAAATATGGAATTTTTTATAAAAAAAGAGCAACTTTTACCCAAAATCAGGCAAAGGAGGCAGGCAAATTGAGTTGCTTTCAGAATCACAGAATCACTCAGAGATCTACCTTTCTGCAAGCTGCTACCTGAGTCTGCAGTGAAAAATAGAAGCTTCGGTCCTAAGGAAGGTTCAGCTCTGCTTTTAGATTAGCTAGAAATCAAGAAATCCAACGATTTCCTGCTTTCTAGCTAAACTAAATTTCCCAGCACAGCTGATAGTCGAAACAGCTGATGGTTGGGGGGGAAGGAAAAATAGCAACTTACCAAAAATTAGGCAAAGGCACAGTGCAGGCAAGTTGGATGGTGTGCATACCAGTAAGGAGTGAGTGAGTGGGGAGGAGAGAGGCCAGCCAGTGGCGCGATTTGCTGGTGCTCCAAATTGCGCAGAATCGTAACAACCGGTTCTATAGAACCAGTCCAACCAGGTACAATCCCATCCCTGGATTAAACCCTGATGCTTGAAGCAACATCCTCTTGTATGAATGTCCTGCCAGGACTAACAACAGCTTGACTGAAGGAAGCCCCAACATCCATCACCAGCATCAACCAAGATGTTCTGGCTCTTCAGATGTTCGGTCATTTAAAAACTTATCTTTCACAGTTATTTTTTTATTTCCAATGTTTTTGTGGTTAAAAGAATATCTTCCTTAAATGTCAGGAGTTTGCTGAGATTCCCTCAGACAACAAATCCATAATTGCTTTTTGAATACAGAATATAGAGCAAAAGAGTTGTAAGGGATCTTGGAGCATAACTGGCTGGAGAATTCTGGGCGTTGAAGTCCACAAGTCTAAAAATTGCCAAGTTTGTAGACCTCTGGTCTGGACCATTCCAGACAAATGGCTGTCTTTCTAAAGACTTAAAAACCTCCAGTGATGGAGCTTCTTCATCTGTTTTACTTGCATCTAACCTTCCTCTTAAATGGAGACAAGTTTCAAAGCAAACAACAGATGTTTAAGAAGACATATATAACCTTGAAATGGGATCTATGGGATATCTGAAATCTGGCTGGAGGAGGACCAGAACAACCTGGAGGACCACACCCTGTTTCTGGTGGGGATGTGACTTCTCCAAATCATCTGACAACTGTTCCCATCCTTGCTTTCCTGTTTTGCAAACGGGATGCAAACTAACATGTTCTTATGGCAGGAAAGATCATCATTTTCTTCCCAAGAACAACATAAAATCTGCCTTTATATCCTGCCAAGCTTTCAAAGTATGTCAGAGATTTGTTGTTATGGTGATACATTATATTTTCAATTAATTGGTCCCTCTGATGTCCCTGCTGCTGTTTTCTTTGCAGACATGCAGAATTTGGCCTCTGATAAATTCTTTGAAAGATTCATGCATCCACACACCAACCCACCCTTCATGGGCAGAAACACCACTGGCCCCAGTTTGCATCACGACACACGTCATTCGGATGTGCCTCTTTAATGCTGGGATCAGTGACATTTTCTGACCTGTTTGGCTAAAAACTGGGAGATGAAAGACTGAGAAGGTAACTTACTCTCTTCCCTGGCGGGCCAGAAGGACCTGGCTCTCCAGTTGGACCAGGGGACCCCTGAGAACAAAAGGAGATAAGAAACAAACCCATGTTTATCCTTAGAGCTCTAACACAAGAACCAACAGGATAGGCCAAACCCTGATTTGGTTACAGGTAGTCCTCAACCGCGTCCCTAATTTCTGCTGCTAAGCAGGAGCTGTTAATGCAAATGACCAGCTGCCTGCAAGGAGTGGAAATCCTTCCATTCTCCACTATCCTGTCAGAGCTGAAGAAGCTTCTTGGATGAGAAGTGAAACATCTTCAAAGAAAAAACACCTTTGGGACAACCATGACCTGGAGGATGGAGAATCTCTACAGGCTTTCAGCTATACAATTTGGGATGGACACCCTTGGAATGGGGTGGGAGGAGGAATGGATTTCCAGAGGAAAAAATTTCAGACTACAGGAACCAGAAGCACCACTCAGGTGACCCTGAGGATACAGATAAACCTCCAGGTGGCCTAAACGACCCTCTAAAACAGGGGTAAGGAACGTTGGCTCTTTTATCACTTACGGACTTCAACTCCCAGAATTCCTGAGTGAGCCATAAAAGGTTCTCCATCCCTGGCCTACTGGTTTTTTCAGTTGTGAGGGAAATCAATTTTTGACTTGAATGGGACTGTTTAATATACAAATGTAGGACATATTTTTATATATATTCTTTGTATGTCCTACATTTGTACATTAAACAGTCCCATTCAAGTCAAAAATTGATTTCCCTCACAACTGAAAAAACCAGTAGGCCAGGGATGGGGAACCTTTTATGGCTCCCTCAGGAATTCTGGGAGTTGAAGTCCGTAAGTGATAAAAGAGCCAACGTTCCTTACCCCTGCTCTAAAAGGATGCAAATGACCAGCTCTCTGCAAGGAGTATAGATCCTTCCAATCAGAGCTGAAGAAGCTTCTTGGATGAGAAGTGAAACATCTTCAAAGAAAAAGCACCTTTGAGACAACCATGACCTGGAGGATGGAGAACTTCCACAGACAAGAGTTGTTCAGTGATTTTTGCCCCACTTTATGTCCTATCATCAAACGGCTTCAGCCCAGCTTTGCTTTGCTTTGATGGCAGCCCGTCATAAAACTGTGGGGAGGGGAGATGGGAGGGCATAGGGAGGGGGGATGATAGGAACCAGAGGTACCAACTAGAGATTTTGAGAGATCCAAGGACGCCACCTGGGAACAGAATACAAATGCCCACCAAAGAGGCACAAGAATGGGACTGTTACCAAAACACCTAATTTGAACCTTATTGGACACCACCAAGATGACCACAGGGGTGGGGGAGAGCCTGGGAGAAGGTTACTGGGCTGATATGGGGAAATCATCGGATCTGGCTCTGCTACGCTGTAACCACTTGGCTTCAGTAAATGTATACCTTTCAGTACGAATGGAATCAAGGGTCTTTCTTTCATGAGCACCCGAGCTGGGAGAAGCCTGACACTGTCCTTTTTATGAGGTCTTGGGGTCACAATTTCAAAAGAAGCATCCTTAAATATCTTTCTGTCTCATAGACTTCGTTATCATCTTGCCCATTGAATTCATCTTAGCATATGACTCTAGCTGGCCACCTACAGAGGATTTGCACCAGAAAATTGCTATTTCTGCACTTGCGGAAACAGAGAGCCGTGCCACAGTGTCTTCTGCAGAGAAGCAGCAGGACGACCAGCTAGGACATTTTTTTAAAAAAAAGAAGAAGAAAAGGGTACTTAGTCTTGGCTTTCCTCCAAATAAAGGCTTCTAGGCTGACACATTCCAGAAACACCAGTTGACCCCAGGTTCTGACTAATGGTTTCCCACCAGTCCTTAGCTCTCTCTTGATGGCCATCTCTACCCAGTCGCTAACTCATCCGTATCATATTTTTTGATGCATCCTTTGCCCCAAGAAATACATGCCACCTGCATCCAATCAGGGTACTCACTGTTTGTCCAGGTTCCCCATCATCTCCCTTATCACCTGGTGGGCCATCCTGACCCTAGAAGAAAATAGAAAAGGAAGTATTTGCTTTCCCATTTTCTATTTCATGCCTTTTGAAGGCACGTTCCTGAGGATTTTCCTAATAAAGTTAAACTTATTAACGGTTAAATGCAAGAGATGACACAGAGAATGCAGAGAAAAAAATGTGCAGACTGCAGGAACCAGGAGCATCACTCAGGTGACCCTGAGGACACAGATAAACCTCCAAATGGCCTCAACGGGCCTCTCAAAGGATGCAAATGACCAGCGTTGTCTGCAAGGAGGATAAAGCCTTCCCTTCTCCACCATCCAGTCAGAGCTGAAGAAGCTTCTTGGGTGAGAAGCAAAACGTCCTCAAAGAAAAATCAAGAAAGTCCAGTTGTCTCCTGAAAAAGCACTTTGGGACACAGGAACTGTAAATATCTTATATATAATTTATTATATTTTAATATACTTGTGCGGCTTTGGGACAGTGTTGACTCTTTGTGGCTGCCTAGACTAGGCCTTACAATTTTCTTGGCAAAAATTCAGAAGTGGTTTCGGCTGAGAAAGAGGGGCTGGCTCAGCCTCTGCCCCATCCCAGCTCCTTCATGCTTAGGGGAGGGTTAAAACTCATTCTCTACCTGCTGCCATAGCACCAAAATGGCTCTTTGTAATGAAAAAATACATGATAAATATATTAATATTCTCAATGAAATGTGGAGCACATGAGTATTATCTCTAACGGGTTCAATGTAAGGTCAAGATTTCAAAAGGTCTAATTTCCCTCTTGATTAAAATTTTCTAACATTCAATAATATCAAAGAAAAATGAAACCATTATGAAAAGGATAGACATACTAGATGATTACCATGATGACAGAACTATTTTTTTAACAGATTAACAGAGTTGGAAGGGACTTTGTAGGTCATCTGGTCCAACCCGCTGCCCAAGCAGGAGACCCGACACCATTTCTGACAGATGGCAGTCCAGTCTCTTCTTGGAAGCCTCCAGGGATGAAGCTCCCACAACTTCCGAAGGCAACTTCTGTTCCATGGGTGGATTGCTTTCCCTGTCAGGAAATTTCTCCTTATTTCCAGGTTGAATCTCTCCTTGTTTGGTTTCCATCAGTTGTTTCTTGTCCTACCCTCAGGTGCCTTGGAGAATAGCTTGACCCCTTCCTCCTCCTCTCTGTGGCAGCACCTCAAGTATTGGAAGATGCTCTCCTGTCTCCCCTGGTCCTTCTCTTCCCTAGACTAGCCAGGCCCAGTTCCTGCAACCGTTCATCATATGTTTTAGCCTCCAGTTCCCTAATCATTCTGGTTGCTCTTCTCTGCACTCTGCTTATCAGAAATAGGCTAAAGAAATAGGCCACAAAATGAAAAAAACATATATATGTGCCTTAGAAATATATACTTGAAATCTTAAGGAGAAATACAACATTTTAAATGTCCAAATTCCCTATTTCAATCCAAACTGAAATATTTCCAAAAGATCTGGAGAGAAGCTTCCTAGAATTTTCTTCCGGTGAAAATTCTTAGACATGTTTGAGAAAGAAATAACATCCCTGTTTTCCATATTGGTACTTACAGCCGGACCAGATTCACCTGGGGGGCCTGGATCACCTGGAAAGCCAACCGGACCCTGGAAAGATATGGAAAGAAAGAGCATGAAATCTTACAAAGAAATGAGCAACAATCTTGGCCGTACACTGACCATGAGGGGGTATTAGAAAATCTGTTCCCGTGAAATGGAACGATTCCATGATCTCAAGCAGAATAGTGAGAGAGAAGTTTGCAAGCCAAGCTCAGCCAAAAAATTATTCAAGGAAAAGATAGGAACAAAACTCTCCATTTTCTGAGGAGCTCCAGGAAAGGAAGGGAAAAAGAGATGCCTGGAGCCTCACTGGAGGAAAATGAAGAGAGAACTCAGTCGAGCACAGGTAAAACCCACATTAGAGACTACATCAGGGCAAAAAATGTTATTTCTATTGTTTGCATCTACCACTGGCCACTTGACGCCCTCTTCGAGGTGACCTGGTCCTTGCTTGGGAAGGAACAAGCCTCAGGATTCTTTGATGGAGCACTATCACCAATATCCTGTTATTTGTCTGATGGCCCCTCAACTTGGACCCTGCAATCAGAAGGTGCCTTGGTCCCTGGGGAGCAAGTTTGAATGTGAAACTCTTAGGCAACCAGAGAGAGTGCTCTAGTCTATGAAGGCGGCCATCTGTTTGTTAGATGCTCGGTGGTTAATGCTGCCCAGGTGGTATTGAGTGGGGTATTAGGGTCCTTGAGGGAGGCAACGGTCCCTTCAACCTTGAAGGAGCTACATGTAGTGCACCCTTTCCTCAAAATGACACAGACCCCGTGTTCATGGCCAATTATCACCCAATCTCAAATTTTCCTGCACGGATGTATGAGACTCCTAGCTTTATGGCATTTATGTCATAGTATCAGCAGTAAAGACCTTCAAATGTCTAGGTTCTATCATATCACAAGACAAAAAATGGACACCTAACATCAAAAACGTCATCAAAAAAGCACAACAAAGAATGTTCTTTCTGCGCCAACTCAGAAAGCTCAAACTGCCCAAGGAGCTGCTGATCCGGTTCTACAGAGGAACGATTGAGTCTATCATCTGCACCTCTATAACTGTCTGGTTTGGTTCTGCAACGCAACAGGATAGACACGGACTCCAGAGAGTAGAAAAAACAATGGCTACCAACCTGCCTTCCATGGAGGACCTGTATCCTGCGCGAGTCAAAAAGAGGGCTGTGAAAATATTTACAGACCCCTCACATTCCGGACACAAACTGTTTCAACTCCTTCCCTCAAAATGACGCTATAGAGCCCTGCACACCAGAACAACTAGGCACAAGGGGAGTTTTTCCCCCAATGCCATCACTCTGCTAAACAAATAATTCCCTCAACACTGTCCAACTATTTACTAAGTCTGCACTATTATTACTATTAATCTTCTCATCACTCCTTATCGCCCATCCCCTCCCACTTGGGACTGTATGGCTGTAACTTTGTCACTTGTATCCTTACGATTTATATTGTCTGTTTCCTAGTGTGAGTTGATTGCTTATTGTCCCCTATGACTGTTATTAAGTGTTGTACCTGATGATTCTTGACTCTTGACGAATGTTCTTGTCTTTTATGTACACTGAGAGCATTTGCACCAAGACAAATTCTTCGTGTGTCCAATCACACTTGGCCAATAAAGATTTTTTTTCTTTCTTTCTTTTTTCTTTTCTTATTTGTTTAGAATAGAATAGGAATAGGAATAGAAATAGGAATAGGAATAGGAATAGAATAGAAGTGTGAGTGGACACATAAGGAATTTGTCTTCAGTGCATAAGATTGTACATAAAAGCTATAAGTGATAAATCATGATCATGGTCATCATAAAATTTTTAAAAAGCTTACTTATTTTATTTATTTGCTGCCCATTTCACCTCAAAGGGTTTTGTTGAAAACTTAAGTTATTCACCCAGGTTTTGGGGACAGAGTGACTGAGGAGCCCACTCTTTGGTTTTCCTTTTCCTTGGCTTGGCTTTTATTTACTAGTTAAATTTATTTCTGGCCCATCTCACTGCAAGGCGCTTTCTATTTTGCTCTTTGGGTCTCTTGGATTTTCCTTTCCACGAGTTGTTTTTTTAAATGTAAGCTGCTCAGAATTGTTTAGGAGTTGGGCAGCCTATTATTTATAACAACCCTAATAAACTTGTTACATAAATTTAAATAGGCCCAAGGAAGCAAGTTCCTGATCTCGCCCACCACCACCACCTCCTCTGGATGTCTGTCTTCCAGAAGAGCCCTGTGAAAAGGGGGATCGCTGTAGGGAAGGAAAGACAGCTGGGCGGCTGCCCCAATGGCAGAGAGAGGCCCTTATAGTCTGTGCCCAGAGTCAGTCTGGAGAAGCAGGGGAGAACCAAGGCCTAGGCATCAAGGACTCTCAAGGAACAGCAGAAAAGCCAAGAAGACCATACGCTCTCTGGAGAGGACAAGCGGGCAAGCAGGCATCCTAAGGGGATAATCCCCTCCCAGAACCGGGCAAAGCAGAGGAGGGAGTTACTCACCGGGCTCCCTTTGGGACCATCATCTCCTGGGGGACCTTTGGGGCCTGGGGGTCCAGCAGTCCCAGAGGGGCCTGCTTCTCCCTTTTCCCCTCTCTCTCCTTTAGGGCCCTGTCAAAGGAAGACGCTTGTTAAAAAGTTTGAGTTGTTTCAGCAACGGATTAGGTCACAGGGACAAAAACTGATTGGCACTTAAGAGGAAATCAAAAAAATGACCAGAGTTTGTTCATCTTCCGATGCTCAATCAGCATCCCAACAAGACACAGATGTCTCTTCCACTGCTGTCTCTTCGTGGGATACACAAGAATCAGAACAACAGAGTTGGAAGGGAGATCTTCTATTTTATTTTTATTTGATTGTTTGTCAAACATGTACAAGATAACAAGTGTAGACATGAACCTGAACAGGAACAAAGGAAGTAAATACAGATAAATGGGGACAGTAGGACAGGGACGGTAGGGACGCTGGTGCGCTGATGGACGCCCCCTTTGAGGACCTCTTAGGAATGGGCTGAGGAGGTCCACGTTGGAAAGTTTGAGAGTCCAACCCCCTGCTCATATAGCAGACCCTTTACTGGGGTGGTCAACAGGGGTGGGATTCAAGTTTTTTAACAACCGGTTCTGTGGCCATGGCTTAGGTGGTGAGTGTAGCTTGGTGGTCATGTTATTGGCTGGGCGTGGCCAACTCAATATCACTCACATTGAGGCACGCATCTCCTCACCTGGCCTCTTATGACTATGGGGATGCTACAAGTGTGAAAAATGGTCATAAGTCATTTTTTCAGTGCCACTGTAACTTTGAATGGTCCACACAAGCAAAGTACCAGCAAAGGAGGGGGGGGGAAATTCCAGAGAAGTTCCTGAGACAGGAAGTCTAGTCCTGCCAAGAATGTAATAAGGGCTAACAGAGAGGCAGTTTCTGTAAGCAACACCAGAATGTTTCCTTCCTGCCTTCCTTACAGGATTATCCCAGTAATTTCTTCTAACAACTGGTTCTCCGAACTGTTTAGAACGTTAACAGCCGGTTCTAGCAAATAGGTGCGAACTGGTAGAATCCCACCTCTGGGTGTCAAACTCAAGGCCCATGGGCCAGATCCAACCTGCAATGTGGCTGTCCTAGTCTACTCAGTGCAAAGAGGAAAGATCAGACCAGTGTGGCTTTGGCCCGGTCTACCCAATGCAAAGAGGAAACATGCCAGCAGTTTGGGGACTGGCGTCAAGTTGGCCACACCCAACCAATGAGATGGCCATGACCACCAGCCCCCCAAGGTCAACCACAGCCCTGATGCGGCCCTCAATGAAATTGTGTTTGACACCCATGCCCTCTACCATTCCAGACAAGTGGCTGTCCAGGCTCTTCTCAAAAGCCTCCGGTGATGGAGTGCCCACAACTTCTCAAGGCAACCACAACTGTGAAGGAATCATAGTTATCCGCTGGAGAACCATTTCTATCACACTTTTGGCAGAGCTACATAAAGTTTTGGTATACAAATTGTGATATGTAAAAATTACATATTAAGGATTATACCTGTGAAAATGAGAAACAAAAAGTAATGCCATATTTATCCTATTAATGACCTATGGCAATATTACTAGAATATTGTATAATCATAAAAGCAAGGTTATTTGTGTTCTGTAAAAATGTGAAATTTCTGGCTTGAACATGAAAATGTCAAACCTTTTGCAGAGATATGTGCAAAATTGTTGGTGGGTCACTTTGACCTGACAGGATTGTATAATAGGCTATTGTCTTGTTTGCTAAAATTGAGAAATGCTGATGTTCATAACAGGAAAAGAGAAGTCATGAGAAGGGGGTTTCTAGGACATCAGATAAGTAGGTGGTGTTTAGTGGAAAAGTACCAGTAGATCTAGGTGCTTACCCAGAGAGAGTCCAAGTGTGTTTTTGTCTCACAAATACTTGGAAGAGTTATACGTGGTTTCCCATTTGCACCAGAAAAATAAAATGGATTTTCCTTGCATGATCCTTGTAAGACAAAGTGAACACTGGGAGGGAATGCAGTTGTGAATCTGGGTTCTTATTTTCTCAAAGGAGCCCACTTCCTACACTGGAATGTGGTGAGTTGTGTCTTTTTGACTTCTCCTACCTTGATTAAGCATCTGGCTTCTGTGGGAGTGGATTTCAAGGGACCAACTGTAGGAAACTGGTCCAATGAATAGATAAGTTGGTGAATTGTGAATATGCAGAAGAATTAGGGGTCTGAAAGACAGCTGAGATGGGAGCAAGCACAACAGTGGTGGTGAATCATCTTGTCAATCCATCTAGTACAAGGGTCTTCAAACTTGGCAACTTCTGGACTTCTGGAAGTTGAAATCCACAAGTCTTAAAGTTGCCAGTTTGGAGACCTCTGATCTAGTAGAATATTACTCCAGAAGAGATTATTGATGGGAGGGTCAGAAAAAGGGACAGAACTGGAAACAGTGTTATAAACTCCATTTTGGAAATCTTTGCCTGAGGCTTTCTAACCATTCCTGAGTACCAATCTGATTCCATTTCCTCTCAATTCCTTTAAAAAAAAAAAGGTTTTAAAACTTACTGGTAGTCCAGAGTCTCCGGGAAGTCCAGGCTCTCCTGATTCTCCAGGTTCTCCCTGCCAAAGACAAGACAACGGAGGTGCTACAGCCATAGTAACGCAGTGGTCAGAGGGCAGGACTGCAAGCTACTTCTGCTGACTGACTGCAATTGGGCAGTTTGAATCTCAGCAGGCTCAAGATGGACTCAGCCTTCCGTCCTTCTCAGGTGGGTAAAATGAGGACTCAGATTGTTGGGGGCAAGTGTTCTTTCCCAGATCCCCAAAGATGACAAATCTCTGAAGTGACCTCAAAAGATTCCTTTATTAGGGGCGCCGGCAGCCCTGCAAAAAAATTCTCTTGCAAGGTAACAAGTCCAGCTGGCTGGAAGATAAATAGTTGTCTGTCACACCTATTCATCTCCGCCCCCTGCCTTTTATCCCCAGAGGTAAGGTAGGGCCTCGCTAGCAGCGGTGGCTTTTCTGTCCCAAGGACCCGCCCATAGATTTCCACTGCTCTCCTCTCCTCTGCCTTCTGTGCAGCTGCACATCAGGCACTGGACCCAGCTGTTCCTCCTCTTCCTCATCAGCCCCCTCCAGACCTGGGGGCTGTTGACTCTCCATCGGAGGGCTGACGGATGGCCCAGGCTCTGCCTCCGTGTCTCTCTCTCTCTCTCTCTCTGACAGCTCCATTCCCTCTTCCCCCTCAGAGCTCCCAGGATGCCTGATGCTGACCCTGACTCACATTCCTCCTCCTCCTCCTCTGATTCGGCTACTGGAGGGGCTGGCAGCTGACAGGCCACAACAGCAAGAGGCTGACTTTGTAAGCTGCTCAGAGAAGGCTGTAAAGCACTGTAACACAGTTATATAAGTCTAAGTACCCTTCTCAACTCTGAGGTATTTTGGTCTGGCCAATGAAGATGCTCAGAGTGTTAGGATGGAGTCAAGACCTTTCTCCAGGTTTCCTATAATTTCTCCAACCTCCCCAATCTGCTCTTCATTTGTACCCCTGGACAGGTAGCCAGAGAGCTTTGGTAAGGACCCCCACTCCCATTCTTAAAGCCCAGCTGAGGCTTTCAGCCAGAGGTCTCCCCCCACAACTGGATCTTGCTGCCCCCCTTTATTAACTGCAGTGTTTTAATGCTCTGTCTTCCCCTTCCAAGATTCCCCTGCAAAATGGCGTTACCTTTTCACCAACGGCTCCTGGATTTCCAATCCCTCCTGCAGGACCTTGTGGCCCATCAGCTCCGGGGGGTCCCCCTGGGCCCCTGGGCCCGGGGGGGCCTGGAGGACCCTGGAGAAGGGAGAGAAAATAATCTTTCAGACAAAGCTTTTGTGCAAAACAGGGGTCCCCAAAATTGGCAACTTGTGGGCTTCAACTCCCAGAATTCTCCAGCCAGCATAGTTGCCAAGTTTGGAGACCTCTGGTCCAAAACATACACAGTAACATTAACATCTGAGAGAAAATAATTTACTTTATTACCATTTGGCCAACGTCCCCAGTTTCTCCCTTGTCACCTGGAGGTCCCGGTAAGCCCTGTGGAAAGAATTGGAAAGGGGTGTGTGTGTGTGTGTTTTGCTTTAGCCTTTGAAAAGATTTTACTTGAAGAGATAAAGTGAAGGCAAGCCTGCACTTGCAAATACTACGGCTGTGTTTATGCAACACATCTCACAAATCCATGCAATCCACAGGATGTGAGAAGCCAGGTGATACAACCATCACAGGAGTTCTCTGCTGTTGACAGGCAGGATGACAAGAAATCTTGATGCTGATCAGCTGTCCAATGAGACCAAAGTGATCCCCATTTCCTCGCCTGGCTAAAAGATAGAGAGCTCACAATCCCCCTTTGATGATTCTGTGGGCCAAATATTATCCTGGAATCTCTATGACGGCCTCTGTGCTCCAGTTCATTGCCTGTGCCAATTGTGTGGAAGGGCTTGGCCTTTGTTTTCTACAAGTTGTGGCTATCAAACTTATCCAATTAAACTTTGCCATCTTTTTGCAAATCCTACATTTGATCCTAGCTAAAAAAGGCTAAAAAGCAGTCTCCTTTTAATATTGCCGTGTTTTACTTAATACTTGGCAAAATCTGGCAGGCCCTTGCTAGAAACAATTAGATTTATATTTTTAATTGACCTTTATTTTCTTCATTCTACTTTTAATTGTACTTTATAGCATTCACCATTGAGCCATGGTGGTGACAGAACTGCAGGCTACTTCTGCTGACTGCTGGCTGCCTGCAATTTGGCAATCCAAATCTCACCAGGCTCAAGGTTGACTCAGCTTTTCATCCTTCCAAGGTGGTAAAATGAGAACTCAGATTGTTGGGGCAAGAGGCTGACTCTGTAAACCACTTAGAGAGGCCTGAAAGCACTGGAAAGCTATATATAAGTCTAAGGGCTATTGCAATCTCTCTCTCTCTCTCTCTCTATCCCTGCCTACCTATCTACCAATCTCTATTGCTATCTATCTAGCCATCCCTCCATCACTCTCTCTCTGTTTATCTACCTCTCTCTCTCTCCCTCCCTCTCTCTCTCATACATACACATCCATCCATCCATCCATCCATCCATCCATCCATCCATCCATCCATCCATCCATCCATCTATCTATCTATCTATCTATCTATCTATCTATCTATCTATCTATCTATCTATCTATCTAATCTGTATATCTATCTAAGAGCGGTGGTGGCTTAGTGGTTATGCAGTGGTTATGCAGTGGTTATGCAGAATTGCAGGCTAATTCTGCCAACTGCCAGGTGTTCGATCCTCACTGGTTCAAGGTTGACTCAGCCTTCCATCCTTCCGAGGTGGATAAAATGGGGACCCAGATGGTTGAGGGAAAAAGGCTGACTCTGCAAGCCGCTTAAAGAAGGCTGTAAAGCACTGTAAAGCAGTATATAAGTCTAAGTGCTATTGCTATTATTTTATTACTCTTATGTTCTCTGTTACTCTATAACTAAAATAAAGTACTTTGCCAAAACACTTGCACTTTGCAAATATTTCACACATTTTGCAAATAATGACAATAATGCTAATACTATGTGAAACCTGTACACTTCCTGATTCTCAACAATGCTGGGCTGCTGACTTCAGATAAGAGATCAGAACAAAATCAATCCAACATGAAGAGGAAAGATAAAAGCTGGCAGGTGGGATGGAGAAAATCAGCCTCCCACTCCCCCAGGGAAGCCCAGGGTCGAGAGCCAGGTCTTCACAGCTCTTCTAAACAACGTGGGAGGGGGCATCCAGATTTGGGGGGGGGGGAGACCTCATTTCAGAGGGCATTTCACACATTTTACAGATACTTCACACATCCCACCTACCCCACACACTCACCACCATCACAAAGCTGGAACTCAACCTACGGCACAAATCCTCCAAGCTTAAAAGCCCTTTTAGATTTTTAGGGTCTCACAATCCAGCCCAAGTAATTCAGGGTAGTGCAAAGAGATAGACGGGCACAAAAGAAAAAAGGAGGAATCATAACTGCAGAAGCTATTTGATACTCAATTGAACAAGCCTAATTTCTCTGTTTTTCTATTTTGGCTGGAATCCTCCAGTGGTGTAAATGATGAATCGACCCCAGACCCCCAGAGTCAGTTCATTTGGACAGTTACCTGCAACCCAACTGGTCCTGGAAGGCCAATAAATCCTCTTGACCCTTCATCGCCTTTCTGTCCGAAAAGCCCCTGTTGTCCTCGTGGGCCGGGCTCCCCATCAGCTCCCTGGGAAGGAGAAAGACAAGTTTACAGCAAAAGGCAGATTAAACGCTGAATTTCATGCAGAAGGAAGACCAAGCTCTCTAATATGCATTAGGCCATCAAAGGTTATAGCCATGCAGGCATCCATCCAGGAATTTAAGGAACTCAATTCTACAGAGCTTGCAGAGTTCCTTAAACCAAGCAATTCAACTTGATGGGGCTTTTATGTGAAAAGTTTGATCTATTTATGCTCCCAGAGCTACACACTGCAGTTAAAAGGATATTTAATAAACAGTGGGAAAACCTAAAAGGAAATGAGGCACAGGCGGAACCTTTCCTTTTTAGTTCAGATTCAGATTAACAGAGTTGGAAGGGACCTTGTAGGTCATCTAGTCCAACCCCCCCCCCATCCAAGCAGGAGACCCTACATCTTTGCTGACAGTTGGCAGTCCAGTCTCTTCTTGAAAGCTTCCAGTGATGAAACTCCCACAACTTCTGAAGACAACTTCTGTTCTTTTGGTTAAATGTTCTCTCTGTCAGAAAATTCCTCCTTATTTCCAGGTTGAATCTCTCCTGGTTCAGTTTCCATCCATTGTTCCTTGTCTGACCTTTGGGTGCCTTGGAAAACAGGCTGACTGCTTCCTCTCTGTGGCAGCCCCTCAAATATTGGAAGACCGCGATCATGCCTCCCCTGGTCCTTCTCTTCCCTAGACTGGCCCTGCTTTTTTCTTCCTTCCTCCTGCTCCCTCTAAAGCCATGGGCTGATGGACCTTTTAGCTTATATTTTAAATACAGAGAAGGTTTATATACAGAAGTATTACTTACCGCTGGACCTGGTTGGCCAATTGGGCCCTGTGGACCAATAGGACCTGGTGGACCCTAAGGAGGAACAAAGACATGTCTTCAAAGAAATGGCAAAACAGTTGAAATCAATCCTAGGAGATCAATGCAATGTGGAATGATGCTCTCAAGCCCCATTGATATCTGGCTGAATATGCCCCCTTCCCTCGGATTCTGGCAGAGTCCTCCAACCACAGTGATGGATGGATGCTCAGAGGGGAGGGCTACACTATGGACCCTTGCCATTCAAAATCTTGCTGAAGAAGAAATAAAGAGGTGCATCCCAACATATAATTTCACTGTGTATGCGTATGATGCAAATTGTACACGTGGATAGTGACAATAAAGGTATTCTGTATTCTGTATTCTGTATTCTGTATATCTTTTATGGGGTGACTGCCTCACTTTGTTTGGAAGTGGTGGGATGGACACCACTACCACATTAAGATTGGTGTGGCTACTCAATGAGAGTAATGACCTGGAGCCTCTGGGCCACCCTGAGGATGAAGAGGCTGGAAAAGGAAACATTGAGTCATGACTGCTCACACCAGAGCAGCTCCAAATTCATAGCTGCCCATGAGAATTGGTAGAAAGGGGGTGCTGGGAGGAGAGAAACACCCTTCCTTGCCTCCACGTGGGAAAGCCACAGCTCACCTGTTCTCCCTTGTCCCCTCTGCTTCCTTTCTGTCCTGGTTCACCAATTTCACCCTAATAAATGGAGAATACCATTCTGTAATACAAGCAGGGCCGTCACACGCAACAAGCAACGAGAGCCTCCTAAGAAAGAAAGGAGGTTCCTGGATCTGCTCCGTGTCTTATACATTCTTAACAAATTAATCATGTTTGTTAGTTTGGTCTGATCTTTAAAAAATGAAGAATGAATCCATTCCCAGGTAGATTTTATTTTTCAGGTTTTCAAAGCTGCACTGCTGGGGGGAAAAAAACATTGTAGAATTAAAATCATTTTGGAACGTTGAGAAATTTCTTGGAAGAAACCCACGCGTGAAACATGGCCAGCATTGCAGAAATTGCAGCACAGTATGCTGGCTTGACAGCCGCAGATAGAAAGACACTACAGAGGGTGGTGAGCACAGCACAAAACATCGTGGGCTGTTCCCTGGTACCACTAGATGACCTCACTGGGACTCGCTGCCTTAGAAGAGTGAGGAAAATTCTCAGGGACGACTCACAGCCCGGGCAGCCCTTCTTCACTCTCCTTCCATCGGGTAGGAGATACAGAAGCATAGCCAGCCACACCAACAGGCTGAAGAATAGTTTCTACCCGTGGGCTGTCAGACTCCCGGATGGAAAATAATTTCATGTCAACATCGTATGAAAGATGTGAAGGGCCGGCCTGTTGTGCAATGTGTAAATAAGATTGGGACTGGGTTAGGGACTTCTGTCTTCACTGTGAGTTGTGTTGAAAGGGAGGCTCAGCCAATCTCATTGTACACATGTTGCACTCTGACCATAAAGGTAATAATAATAATACAATTCAGAAGAATTTTAAAATGGTACCTGAACAACGTTTCTGCTTTTGTTTTAAAAAAAAGCCTCCCTAACACTAAGAGCAGTTGCACCCCAAGAAAGGCCTCAAGGGGTGGCTGGAGAAGCCATTCCTCCACAGGGCTTGGACTCCCAATTCCTGCCATTGCCACAGCCTTACAATTAATGGCCCCAGGAGCTCCTGTCAACTCCGGGGGGCTGAATCCTCTTCCTATCAGTTCCCGAAGAGGCAAAACTGCTTTTACACCCCGTGGCAGGACATTCGGCGAGGCCACGGGGTAACCACTGAGCAGATTTGGGTCCAATACGTGCAAGGCCACCTTGCATTTTGGTAGTTTTTTGTTTATGGACAGACTTTGGATCCTCAGATGCCCTTAGAAAAAGGCAGTTTCACTTGGAGGAAGGACTGTTCCCCTCTTAAGATCCCCCAAATTGTCTTCTTCCTACAGTATTCCTCCTGCAGGTCCTGGGTCAGCTGTCTCTTCGGCCCATGGCTTGCGTGTCTTTGCTGAGGGTGTCTCGCTGTTGCTGTTTTGGATGCCTGTAAGGTCACCAGCCAGTGACTTCTACTTGGTGAGAAGTCTTGGCCACGGTGGGAGGTGGACGTGTCCATCCCAACGGAGCCGGCCTTCCCTCATCTTCTCTCCTCTAGTGGTGCCCCACCAAAATGCGATTGAATGGCGTGGCCCAGAAGGGAGGTGCCCAATATCCAACCGGTCCTTCGCCTTTCCATGGCACGGAGAGAGCTCACAGTCCCTCTTGTTGCTGCCCAGCCTTCAGGGCCCTGCAGGGTGACCGGCTGGAAGGGTGTCTTGTAGATCTTAGGTTTAAAGCGGGTTAGCATTTGCTTGTCCCATAACGCCCCGATGCATCCAGGCTGCCTTCACCCTTGCTTGCCCCTCGCCGTTGAGGTCGCCATTGCCTTGGAGGTGGGATCCCAGGTACCGAAAAACTTAAGATACCCCAAATATGGAGAGAGAAAGATAAGCAGCCGATTCTGAAGTTGGCACGGTTTTCATTGCCTACCATTCGAAAGCCTTGGATGAAAAGCATCTCAGTGCCAGGGGTTTTTGTCACCCTACATGCAAAGCAACCCAACCAAAGGAAGAAAGCCAGAAGGTCTGCCTGGCATGGAAGATGCCTACCTTGTCTCCATCTTCCCCTGGGGGGCCAACTGGGCCGGCAGGACCCGGAAGCCCAACTGGTCCCTGGATGCCGTCTCGTCCAGCTGGGCCTTGAGGGCCTTTTTCACCCTAAGCCCAAGGGGGAAAAAATGAAAGTCTTCTCAGCCACAACCCAGAAGCCATTGGTCATTTCTCAGGACAGGCCGTATTTCTTGGGATAATATGGGAATTGTGAGCGGCACAAACAAGAAAACTATGGACAGGGGGGATGAAAGCAAGGTGGTATTTAGACAGTTTGGACCGGTTCTAGAGAACTGGTAGTGGAAATTTTGACCAGTGCAGAGAATTGGCAAACACCATCTCTGGCCCCGTCCCTGCCTTTTCCTATCCTATATTCCATTGGTTTTTACCTCAGCTGATTCACACAGCAGAATGGATTGCTGCGCCTCAGCTGAGCAAAAAACAGTTCACCTCACCTTTGAGTTCTGTGCAAGCGCACAAAGTGATCTTTGAGTGCAGCGCACATGTGCACACAAATCGCACAGAACCAGTAGCGCAATTTGGAATCCCACCACTGGATGAAGGCTCTGCCTCATGGCCTAACTGCAATAAACACGGTTTCCATTTGGCCTAAGGAAGCCTCCTTAAAACACAGCCCAGGCTGAGCCCTGAGACCGAGACTTATGGCAGGACGCATTTCCTCTGCCAGATCTGGAGGTTGCGATTGTTGCATGCAAAGCAGTTGGGCTTTCATTACATCCCCTTCTTTCCGGAAGGTCTTCCGGGCTCAATCCCTGTCCCCTCCAGTGCTCCAGGAATTCAGGAAAGAGAGAGGTGGGTCAGGAGATGCGAGTGAGGACTGATCCCACATCAGCCCTCCTGGGCAAGCCAGAAGGAAACAGGAACAGGTGAGCTAATTCTCAAGGGCTCCAAATTTGAACGCCTCATCTAGGCAGGAAGCCCATATCTGGGTGGCATAAATAAGATCAGAAAGAATTTAACATCAATCCTGGTGGATATTTTAATCAGTTTTCCTGCTGACATTCCTTCACATTATTTCAATAAGTGTATGGTCAGCCCTCCCAGCTAAACTAGATAGGAAACGCAACCAGATGAGCTAATTCTACCTTATTGTAAAGGCTGCCTTAACAGCATTTTGCAAATCTTATCCTACAAACTTTGGGATGCTGCTTTTAACGGCTTCCTCCTTCAGGGCTGGCCCTTCCTTAGTTTCTTCCTCTGATGCTCTTGTCTGAAGCCTCATTTCCCCCACAGCCAGGACCAGGCCAATGGCAAGTGGACCAGGACGCCGAGCCAAAAATATTTATGGGTGGCAGAAGGACATGCAATTTGGGGAGGTGCGTGCAAGAAAAGGTACATCTAAGGGGAGAAGTCAAAGCAGCCTTGCCAAGTCAACCATTGAATCTGCTCCAATTGATGCTTAGGACTCTCTTTCTCTCTCTCCTTTCTCTCCTCTTTCTCTCTCCTTTCTTGCTCTCTTCATTTCTCTCTCCCTCCCTCTACTTTCTTCTCTCTTCTCTCTCTCTCTCTCCTTTCTTTCTCTTCTCTCCGTTCTCTCTCTCTCCTTTCTCTTCTCTCTCTCTCCTTTCTCTTCTCTCTCCATTCTCTCTCTCTCTCCTTTCTCTCTCTCTCTCCTTTCTCTTCTCTCTCTCTTCTCTCTCTCTCTCTCCTTTCTCTCTTCTCTCTCCTTTCTCTCTCTCTTCTCTCTCTCTCCTTTCTTTCTCTTCTCTCTCTGTTCTCTCTCTCCTTTCTCTCTCTCTTCTCTCTCTCTCTCTCCTTTCTTTCTCTTCTCTCTCCTTTCTCTCTCTCTTCTCTCTCTCTCCTTTCTTTCTCTTCTCTCTCTGTTCTCTCTCTCTCCGTTCTCTCTCTCTTCTCTCTCTCTCTCTCCTTTCTTTCTCTTCTCTCTCCGTTCTCTCTCTCTCCTTTCTCTCTCTCTTCTCTCTCTCTCCTTTCTCTTCTCTCTCCATTCTCTCTCTCTCCTTTCTCTCTTCACTTCTCTCTCCCTTCCTCTACTTTTTCTCTCTCTCTCTCCTTTCTCTCCTCTTTCTCTCTCTCTCCTCTCTCTCCTTTCTTTCTCTTCTCTCTCCATTCTTTCTCCATTCTCTCTCTCTCCTTTTTCTCTCTCTTCTCTCTCCTTTCTTTCTCTTCTCTCCGTTCTCTCTCTCTCCTTTCTCTTCTCTCTCTCTCCTTTCTCTTCTCTCTCCTTTCTCTCTCTCTTCTCTCTCTCCTTTCCTTCTCTTCTCTCTCCTTTCTCTCTCTCTTCTCTCTCTCTCTCTCCTTTCTTTCTCTTCTCTCTCCGTTCTCTCTCTCTCCTTTCTCTCTCTCTTCTCTCTCTCTCCTTTCTCTTCTCTCTCCATTCTCTCTCTCTCCTTTCTCTCTTCACTTCTCTCTCCCTTCCTCTACTTTTTCTCTCTCTCTCTCCTTTCTCTCCTCTTTCTCTCTCTCTCCTCTCTCTCCTTTCTTTCTCTTCTCTCTCCATTCTTTCTCCATTCTCTCTCTCTCCTTTTTCTCTCTCTTCTCTCTCCTTTCTTTCTCTTCTCTCCGTTCTCTCTCTCTCCTTTCTCTTCTCTCTCCTTTCTCTCTCTCTTCTCTCTCTCTCCTTTCCTTCTCTTCTCTCTCTGTTCTCTCTCTCTCCGTTCTCTCTCTCTTCTCTCTCTCTCTCTCCTTTCTTTCTTTTCTCTCTCCGTTCTCTCTCTCCTTTCTCTCTCTCTTCTCTCTCTCCTTTCTTTCTCTTCTCTCTCCGTTCTCTCTCTCTCCTTTCTCTCTCTCTTCTCTCTCTCTCCTTTCTCTTCTCTCTCCATTCTCTCTCTCTCTCCTTTCTCTCTCTCTCCTTTCTTTCTCTTCTCTCTCCCTTCCTCTACTTTTTTTCTCTCTCTCTCCTTTCTCTCCTCTTTCTCTCTCTCTCCTCTCTCTCCTTTCTTTCTCTTCTCTCTCCGTTCTCTCTCTCTCCTCTCTCCTTTCTTTCTTTTCTCTCTCTCCTCTCTCCTTTCTTTCTCTTCTCTTTCCTTTCTCTCTCTCTCCGTTCTCTCTCTCTCCTTTCTCTCTCTCTTCTCTCTCTCTCTCTCCTTTCTTTCTCTTCTCTCTCTCTCCTTTCTCTCTCTCTTCTCTCTCTCTCCTTTCTTTCTCTTCTCTCTCCTTTCTCTCTCTCTCTCTCTCCTTTCTCTTCTCTCTCTCTTCTCTCTCTCTCCTCTCTCTCTCTCTCCTTTCTTTCTCTTCTCTCTCCTTTCTCTTTCTCCTTTCTCTCTCTCTCCTCTCTCTCTCTCTCCTTTCTTTCTCTTCTCTCTCCGTTCTCTCTCTCCTTTCTCTCTCTCTCTCCTTTCTTTCTCTTCTCTCTCTCTTCTCTCTCTCTCCTTTCTCTTCTCTCTCCATTCTCTCTCTCTCTCCTTTCTCTCTCTCTCCTTTCTCTTCTCTCTCCTTTCTCTCTCTCTTCTCTCTCTCTCTCTCCTCTCTCTCTCTCTCCTTTCTTTCTCTTCTCTCTCTGTTCTCTCTCTCTCCTTTCTCTCTCTCTCTCTCTCTCTCACACACACACAACTTACCGGGGTCCCTTTCTCACCCGCTGGGCCAGTGGGCCCTTGGGGTCCAGGCCGTCCTGGCAGCCCAATTGGGCCAGCTGTTCCTGCAGGACCTCGCTCCCCTGGAGAGCCCTAAGAAAGAAGAAGAAAGTTAGTGAATGCTCTGGCAGAAGGCGAAACAGCTCCTGAGAGCCAAAGGAGCGTGTGAGGAGGCTGCCAGGTGGGGATGGAGGAAGATAATCCTGTCAACGGCAAGGAGAGTAGCTAGTGGCGGGGGAAGCCCCTCTGCCCCACGGAGCCCAGGAAGATCCAGGGCAAGAGATGAGCTCCAGGATCAGGTCCACATCTCCTCTGAAGCAGAGCAGCCCAGCCCCCCCCTTCTCCCCCCCCTCTGGCCTTCCCCTCCTTTCCTCCGTTTGCTGCCCTGCCAGCCACCTGGGAACAGCCCAAAGCCACCCGGCCTCTCTGCTCAGTCAGACGAAGGGGGTACTTACTGCTGGTCCAGGAGGCCCCGGTGGCCCTTCGTTGCCCTTCAGCCCCACAGGTCCCTGCATGGGAGGAAGGTGGCGTCATTCGTTGGCAAAGTTGTCTCAAAGACCACGGTGGTTGTTGGGGAGGGGGGAGAAAAGCTCTCAACTCACAATTGGGCCGGGGAGTCCTCGGTCTCCGGGGAAGCCTCTGAAGCCTGCTGGGCCGTCTTTCCCGGGCAAACCGGCGGGGCCTGGGTCACCCTGCAAGCAGGAACACAGGTCAGACCAGCTGGAAACCAAGCCCTCCCTCGTCCCCCAGGGCCAACCCAGGAGGAGGAGGAGGCTGCATGTATTGAATTCCGAATGGTATCTGAAGGGAGGGATCCCCCTCCGAATCTGCCATGAGGATGTTTTACAAGCTTTGATGTTGGAAGAAGCAATGCCAGGAAGAAACCACCTGTCAGGATTCCAGCAATCGCCCTAATTGAGTCATGATTCTCGAGCCAAACTTCAAAAAGCTTCAAAGGATCCATTAGAGGCGACATACTGGCCCTGCCCTCTAGGAAGCCAACTCTGGCCTACGTCATTTACAGTCCCCTGTGATCCTGTTTCCCCCCTGGGTGTCCTAAATCCAATTCTCCAACTGAGCACGTTCATGGTCTGGGTGTCATCATTCACGTTCTCCAATTAAATATATTTGCAGGCAAAAGCTCTGGTAGTTTAATTACAATCTTTTAAAGAGGAGGGTTGGAATGTCCTGTCGCTTTCAACTGCTCCTCCAGATTTCTTTTCTTCCCTCCCCCCACTTTTTTAATGGCAACTACTAAAACAGGCCTAGGGAGGTTTTATGAGTTGACACCACCTCCCAGTTCTTCTGGTCATCTTGCCTGCGATGAGAGTAGATCTGAAAACAGATCTAACCCATAAAGGGAATCTGTCTTTGGGAAGAAGGGATTCTGCAACAGCTCAGGAGGCCATCCTAGCATCTGCCCCTAACATCACGGAGCGTTTCCACTGCAAAGATGTGCCTGAAAAGGCTTGAGGCAGGATAGCTGTGATACCACTGGCATCCTGTCTCCAGATGGACACAGAGTTGAGAGCTTTGCTTAGGATCCTATGGTGGTGGGAGGGGAATGGCCCTCGCGGTCAGGCCACCCACCCCTGCCCAGCACAGGAACTCCGGCTGAGCCCCCGGGAGAGGCCGCCTAGGGTCTGCATGAAGTCAGCCAGCAACGGAGATCCACAGCCTCCCTGGCACATAAAAGTTCCTCTGAAGAACAAACTCACCATCATCATCTTATTTTAATGACCCCATAATCCCTTGAGGGGTGGAGTCTGGGCAACCGAATGGAGCTGAGTGTTTACTGGCCCTTCCTATTGCCATTGCGGAGTTTTATTCGGCAGTTATATTTTCATTGTGCCCAGAGAGAAATACCTGCCTCTGCCTAGGATCGAAAGCCTCCTGATGGTGAGGCCACCGCCCCACTCTTAAGAGCAAACCAACCGGTATTCAGGAATTCTTGTTCTACACTTTTCTCCCCCAAGAAAGACACACTTCATTCTTAAATCCTTCCAGACGTATAACTTGTAACTTTCTAAAACGAAGCCCTTCTTCCACCCTGGATGTCTTCTGGGTCTGATGGAGCTCATACCTTGGTTCCTTCTTTTCCAGCCAAGCCAGGAAGTCCCTGTTCCCCGGGGGGGCCGGGAGGGCCCGGATGGCCACGTTCACCCATTGGGCCTGTTTCTCCTGTAGGGCCCTGCAAGAAACGGGGAGACGCCTTCAGGATGGGCATCTGGATACCTAATCCCACCAAAAGAGGGGATCTGGGGGCATTTCAGGGGATAGGAGTGGGTGGCAAGCAGGGAAGAAAGCCCAGGAGGGATACACAAACCTGTAATCAGGCAGAGGCAAGTCACACCGTCCACCTCAGATTGATATGCAAAACAGCCAGTTTGTTCTCCCCACAATCAAGCACAATTCTCTCAGTAAGAGACTGGTATCTTTCCACACCTTGAATCATCTTGTCTACTCAATTGCCTGTCCCAAAAGTGCTTTTCCCAAGAGGCAACTGGACTTCCTAGTTTTTCTTTGAAGACGTCTCGCTTCTCATCCAAGAAGCTTCTTCAGCTCTGAGTGGATGGTGGGGGAAGGAAAGTCAGAGCTGAAGAAGCTTCTTGCACGAGAAGTGAAACATCTTCAAAGAAAGAAACAAGAAAGCCCGGCTGCCTCCTGAAAAAAAAAAAAGCACTTTTGGGACACCCTGCTCTCCAGCTTCTTTGACATGGGAATCCTTGGACTGGCCACTTCCTCATGGCGGATCCTTTCTGGAGGGGCAGTTCCCAGCTCCACCAACCTCCACCAACCCATCATGCGCCATCTATTAGATCAGTGATCCCCAACCTTTGCACCTTGGCGACCCAGTTGGACACGTGCAGTTGAGCTGTACACGCATGGCTATGCCTTCCAGCCTACCAGTCATGCAGGCCAGTTTCAAATGGCCTGGTAATGGGCTGTGGCCCAGGGGTCAGGGATCCCTGTATTAAATAACAACGGTCCTTTTTAATGCTCCCCCCCTTTTTTTTTTTTTTAGTACGGTGGCTTTTATTGAGTTTTTACTGTTCTGTACTGTTGCTCAAAATCCTGTAAGCTTCCTTACAGCACCATAACACCAGAAATGAGAGAGTAAGTGGACCCATCTCCCACTTTTTTTTCTTCCACTGACCTCAACTCTGCTGTGGCCACCCTAGAAGCCTCAGATCTTGCCTCCTGAACTGTAAGCCAGGGCATAAAGCTTCTCACTTAGGAAACCTTGGTAATGCACACTAATTATGTTTTAGCATTTCCAAACATAATTAGCAGTTGGTAGACTTTTATAACACAGAAAGCAGACATAAATATGTTATTTACCCTGGGATACAGAATTTAAACTGTCATTAACCTGGCAGAGTTTCTAGAAATTAGAAAGTAATTGGAGAGAAAACAGGGGAAAGCTGGGGAAAAAAAGGAATTTTGACCAGAGAATCTGGGAATGGCTCACCTGTGGACCAACAACACCTGGGGGTCCAGGTGGACCTGTCTTTCCTTGGAAGCCCTGGAAAAAGAAGAAAGGATCAATTAAAGGGCAAAACAGCTGCAGCCCATGTATAGGAACAAATAAGGACAGGATCTCTTTTCATAAGCTCACTTACCACCTTTGGAAGAGCGAATATTGCCAAAAGGAAGGAAGGAAGGAAGGAAGGAAGGAAGGAAGGAAGGAAGGAAGGAAGGAAGGAAGGAAGGAAGGAAGGAAGGAAGGAAGAAAGAAAGAAAGAAAGAAAGAAAGAAAGAAAGAAAGAAAGAAAGAAAGAAAGAAAGAAAGAAAGAAAGAAAAAAAGAAAGAAAGAAAGAAAATGAAACTAGGATAGAGATAGAATCTGGACATTCAAAAGCCAGCCAAGAGGTTACCAAAGGCTTAAAGCAGAAATGTTGAAAGCGAAGGAAGGCAGTCATTAGAAGGGGTGAAGGTTGTCTGGAGAGAACAGGGACCTTGTTTATTACGTGTGTAGCTGCCCATCTACCTGGACAACCTCTGGCCACTAATCCTGTCCTGGAGGAGTGAGGGGTTGCAGCTGACATTCTGGAGAGAGGCGATGGACACCCTTGGTCCCCTAAAGGCAACCAATTCCACCGGATTCATTTGAAAATGCTTTTGCTGGGCTTTCTACAGCTGCAAGGAGAAATGGCTTATAGCAAGGGTCTTCAAACTTGGCAAGTTTAAGACTTGTGGACTTCAACTCCCAGAGTTCCTGAGCTAACATGACTGGAGGAGGAATTCTGGGAGTTGAAGTCCACAAGTCTTCAAGCTGTCAAGTTTGAAGACCCCTGGTTTATAGTCTTTTGGAGCAAACCCTCTTCCTGGTTCAATATGCAAAAATCCAACAAATCCAATATTTGGAAGGGGACATAATGAGGAAGCAGAGCCTACAGGGGTCTAAGGGGTTTAAGGATAAAATAACCTCAAGTGCTTTTCCACCCAATTTGACCTAGTCTTCCTTCCTGAAGGTTCCTGAATGCCATAGTCCAGGCAAGCTGGCTGTCAGGGTTCCGGCAGTTACCCCGCCATTTAAATCATGAGTCTCGAGCCAAAACTTCAAAAGGATTTATTGGGAGTTACCATGTCCGACACTGCCTGGGTGTAGCCGACTCTGAGACACATCATTCATGGTCACCTTTGACCCTGGTTTTCCCTTCACCCCCTGGGTGTATCGTAATTCATATTCTCCAATGGGACACCTCCCTAGCCCAGAGTCATCACTCAGGCTCTCCAGTTAGAATTTTGCACGGCGGAAACTTCAGACACCTAGTTACTATCTTTATGTATTTATGGAATGTATTTCCGCCCTCCAAGCTGCCGCACTGCTCCCTCCTCCCTTTCTGTTGGCAACTCTAAAAATACCATAGAAATATCTTAGGAGCTGACACTTCTGTGCCGTCCCCTGTGCTGTGAATCCCAGGAGAATAAGGAAGTCCTTAAGATAGGTGTCAACCCTGAAACTGACCTGACTCAAGCCATTTCTGACTGAAGGATAGGGAGGGGGAACTGAGATGGGGGGGGGAACCTATAGCCAAAGCAATGTATTTTCTCTTGGGAACCAAGGTCATTCTCACACCTGGTGAGAAGAAGGCGGAGTGATGTCACCCGGCTGCCAGCCCATTCTGTGATTGGACCATGGGACTTGATTGTTTTTGAGAAAGTGGGAAAACTTTTGCTTTTAATTTGGTGAAAACTGCTGGAGACTTCAGAGTCGGTTTTCACCAGATATGTGCCAATATGATCATTCCAAATTAAAAAAAGTATTCTTTGAGGAATCTACGTGCTTCGGAGTCTTGCTTGCTATGGATTTATTACTTGGAAGCCTAACAATAGGAGCCTCCTCCCACACAGGTTGAAGTGATGTGCTCTGCCTGCTCTGGGTGGGGGGAAGCCAAGAGGTTCAGTAGCCCCACCTGAGAGAGCCGGCGGGGATCTCCGCCAGGTCTAGAACAAGGGCGTTCCTGGTTGAGGGAAGAAGCCCAATCCCAGTTCCTTCCAGGAATCGATTGCACAGCCAACAGGATACATGCTGATCAATGCATCAAGCAAGAAGCTTCTCTCTCTCTACGGCTCCCTTTCCCAGCAAGGACTGCCGGATCAACCCATACAAACGCGCTCAAGCTGCCGTATGGATTTCAGAAGCAGAACAAGCACAAAGTGTGCCCAGAAAACCTGCTTGACACTTGATAGACTTTTGTGGTCAAGGAAACATTTGTGTCCGATGTCACAAGATGTTGGAGGCTGAGAAAGCTTTTCCTTGGAGGTAAACATTGGTTGAATTTGGGGGATGTCACTGAGAGGAACGGAGGCCCAACTTCAGCCATATTTTCATAGCTGATTGAAGCTCTTTCTTCCCTCCACGTCTGCCCCACAAATCCTAAAAGCAGCCTCCAACAGCTGCTATTTAATGGCCCTATTTAATTTCCAATGAAAGAAATGGTTGTCCATATGGAATGGATTTATCAATTAATGTAATAAATTGAAAGTGAATTCAATTTAACCTTTCAGGCTCAAAGGAGGGTGGCCCTCCAAGGCAGAAAAGGTCCTTGGTTCAAAGGACAATGGTCTTTTCCACGGCCCCCAAGAATTTCCCCCAGAAGGCGCTTCCGGGAGGGCCAGTTTGAGAGGCAAAGAGAGGCTTAAAGCTGTGCTGCTTTGGGCTGACTATGGGGGTTGCCAAAGACACATTACAGAGTCAGCCTCTTGCCCCCAACAATCTCAGTCCTCATTTTACCAACTTCAAAAAGGTAGAAGGCTGAATCAACCCTGAGCCGGTTAGGATCAAACCGCTGGCAGTCGGCACAATTAGCCTGCAATACTGCATACTAACCACTGTGCCATCGTGGCTCAAAGCCACCATTTGTCGGACTTCATATTCGACTATGCCCACCAGCAATACAAGAATAAAAAGACGTTAATTCTTCTCACCAGCAACAAAGTGGATGCGAACTGGGATTCCCGATGAGGCTGCCTCGCACTGCTCCCTGGGAGGGGGAGGCTGAGTGGGAATTCCCACATGACGTGGCTGGGGCTTTATCCGCTGTACAAGGCTTTAGTGCAGGGAGGGGGGTTTATGCATTGGGTGTTACAGGGGTTCAGGGAAGTAGCGGAGGTCGGGGATAGAGAGAATGCAGAGCGTTTACAGCCGAGGTAACTAATTAGCCATTTGAGGAAATGTGGGATACATGGGGAATTAGAATAGGCCGGACTACAGGAGGTAGCTGGGATTAGATGGGTGGTGCAAGGCAAACACTCCCAGCGCTAACCTAGATTGGAATTCAAGCCCTTATCGCCGGATGGGATGTGCGTTACTTGTACAAATTAACGACAGTATAAATCAATGTTTGTTGGTTTGTACCTTGGGAATACAAACATCTTTAAGACCAGCTGACAGAATCAAAAAAGAGGTTTATGACCTTCTTTAGGCCAGCAGAAGGGCTTCTGGTCAGAGGTGGGATTCAGCCTGTTCTGACCAGTTCTGGAGAACCGGTAGCGGAAATTTTGAGTCGTTCGGAGAACCGGCCAATCCCGCCTCTGACTGGCCCCGCCAACCCCATCTCTTCTCTGCCTCCTATTGTGTCCCAGCTGATCGGCTGGGTCTCCTTTGGTTGCCCTGCACAGGAGAACGGAGCTGGAAAGCAGGTTAGTGGGGTGGGGAGGGAAGGGAGATTTTGCAATATCCTTCCCCTGCCACACCCACCATGCCACGTCCACAGAACCAGTAGTAAAAAAATATGAATCCCACCACTGCTTCTGGTACTGAGTGGTCTGGGCCTTTCTCTCCAAGACGCTGGATGAGCTACATCAGACACTTGGAGAAGGGGGGTGGGGGATATTTTGGGATATGGGAAGCCTCCAGGATCCGGCAATATTCTTGTGCTGGTTCCACAACTCTTCACGATTTCTGGAAACTTTTAAAAAACGCCTTAGTGTTGGAGGGTGGGAGAGCAGCTTCCTCTTTTCTAAAGATGAGACCCTTGGAATAATCTGACCAGGGCCCTGGGACCTTGGGGGCTGCATTTCAGTATGAATTTAGCATCTCCCGAATCAATGCACAATTTGAAGCATGCTACCCTCTGAAATCTGCACTTTTCTGAATGTTTCTGGGGACAAGGAACATATTAAATGAATATGGAACTAAAATATTGCTTGGGAAGAAACTTCCGCATCTATTACTTTCTCTCTCTGGATTGTTCATAATTTGGAGGTGAGGCAAGAGAGAGAGAGAAGGTGGGGGAAGAGAGAGAACGCTCTTCTTAGATAAACTGAAATGATGAAAACATCGAAGTACTAACCGTTTCACCTCTCTGCCCAGGGTGGCCTGGCAATCCGTCTTTTCCTGGTGGACCCTAGAGAAGGAAACAGGATCTTTATTGAAACTTGCTTTCAAACAATGTTCAAAAAAAACATTGCCAAAGAGGCATTAGGAGTTGTTAACTTATTTTGTGAAGCTTCTTCTCCAGTAACGTTGAATTGCTAATTACGGCATACAAAACCTTTGCCAGACCAATTCTCGAATACAGCTTGTCCACCTGGAACCCACACTGTACATCGGACAGTAACATGATTGAACAGGTATTTGAGAGGTATTTCTCAAGAAGATAACTCTACTCCTTTACTCCTTTACTCCTCCTCCACTCCTTTACTCACAATAGTATTCCCTATGCCTCCAGATTTGAAATTGTGGGCCTGGACAATCTGGGACTGTACCGCCTGCGGTCCGATCTAAGCGTAGTACACAAAATTGTCTGTTACAACGTCTTGCCTGACAATGATTTCTTCAGTTTCAACCACAACAGTACAGAGGCAAACAACCGATACAAACTCAAGGTAAACTGCTCCCAACTCGATTGCAGAATATGTGACTTCAGCCAAATCCAAACAAAGTGATCAACACTTGGAAGGCTCTACCCGACTCCGTGGTTACAGCCTCAACCCCTCGCCACTTCAACCTCAAACTGTCTACCATGGACCTCCTCACCCCATTCCTAAGAGGTCCTTAAAGGGAACATGCATAAGCATATCAGCGTACCTACCGTCCCTGTCCTACTGTCCCCATTTATCTGTATTTACTTCCTTCATTCCTGTTCCTGTTCATGCCTACACTTGTTATCTTGTGAATGTTTGACAAACAAAGAAACAAACAAATAAATAAATAAAACCGAAAGTATTCAACGTAATGATGTCTTCACATGCAGCAGACCAAATTCTGCACCGAGTTTTCTCACGGTCAATTTTAGACCTGGGTAAGCAGATGTAAATCTATCTCCTGGGCCGGCTCTTGGCTGAACTTACCGGAGGGCCTTTGGGTCCAGGAAATCCTGTTGGTCCTTGAGGCCCTGAAGGCCCCTTAGGAAGGAAGAGACACAAGGGTTAGTATTGCTCATCCTGCACGGAGGATCTAGCTAGATTAATTCTTCTGCCTTGGCAGGACTGATGCCAACCCAGAAGCCCAGCCCCATCTTTCTATCGGAAGCATAAATTGTGGCACAGCTGTTCAGTTACGGATGCCTTGATCTTACCCTTTCACCTGGGGGCCCTGGAGGTCCGTCCCCACCAGAATTGCCCTTGGAAGGCAAAAAGAGAAAGAGAATTAAAATAATAAATTATGAGTTGAGTATCAATAAGCCATTACCTTCAGGTCATGCCTGGCACTAAAAGGGTGAGACTAGCAGATGCTTAGAATCATTTGGGACAGATTTATTCCTTGGCCCTCATATCGGGGGCCAAAATTTCACCAGGTACAGAGGTTGACTGCAATGTCTGTGAAAGGTCCAGCTTCTTTGATACTCAGCCTGGCCCCTCCCAACAGAGGTCTGGAGTTGAGGCATCCCTTGTCAGAAAAATGTTCACACAGGAGCAGGCGAAAGGGAGCGTAACCTGCAACCCCCTTGAACAAAACACTGGCGCTGGCATGATTTGGGGGTCAAGATCTCGTGCATCGGAGGGTAATGGCTTTGGCTCTTCGTTTGGCTTCTGCAACTCCAGAGCTGTCCATCGCTCGGACAGTTGTCGTCTTGCACTAAGCTCCTGTGTGGCATCAGGTCAGGGGTTTTTAAACTTTTTCAGGCCGCAGGACCAAAAAATGCCTTCAGAAGCCTTGCTGCTGCCTCTCAGGCCCTGTCAGGATGATGAGCTGTCATGAGCTTGACAAGCATCTGGACTTGGTTCCTAGGAATGCCCAGCTGTAAAGGAGCAAACTTTTGCCCCGTCGGGGAATTTCATCCAATTCCCATGAAGCCCTGGGATTCTGCAGAACTATCTATCCATCTATCTATCTATCTATCTATCTATCTATCTATCTATCTATCTATCTATCTATCCATCCATCCATCCATCCATCCATCTATCATCTATCTATTTATCCATCCATCTATATATCTCTATACATCTTATATCAATCTCTATCCATCCATCCATCCATCCATCCAACCATCCATCTACCTCTATATCTCTTATATCAATCTCTATCTATCTATCTATCTATCTATCTATCTATCTATCTATCTATCTAATTTCTATCTCTATATCTTATTTCTTTCTATCTATCTATCTATCTATCTATCTATCTATCTATCTATCTATCTATCTATCTATCTATCTAATTTCTATCTCTATAACTTATTTCTATATATCTATTTATCTTATTTCTATCTATCTATCTATCTATCTATCTATCTATCTATCTATCTATCTATCTATCTATCTATCTAATTTCTATCTCTATAACTTATTTCTATATATCTATTTATCTTATTTCTATCTATCTATCTATCTATCTATCTATCTATCTATCTATCTATCTATCTATCTATCTAATTTCTATCTCTATAACTTATTTCTATATATCTATTTATCTTATTTCTATCCATCCATCCATCCATCCATCCATCTCTATATCTCTGATATCAATCTCTATCTATCTATCTATCCATCCATCCATCCATCTCCTGGGATCTTCAAATCAGGAAAGGGAGCCCAGCTGTCTAGGACTGGAGAAGACCTCTTGCCATGTAGACGTCCTCTAGAGAAGAGGGGCTCAACTTATTCTCCAAAGCACCAGAAGGCAGAACAAGAAGCAACGGATGGAACCTACTCAAGGAGAGAAGCAACCTGGAATTAAGGAGAGACTTCCTAACAGGGAGGACAATTATCCAGTGGAACAGCTTGCCACCAGAAATCGTGGGCGCTCCATCACTGGAGGTTTTTAAGAAGAGACTGGACAGCCACTTGTCTGAAATAGTATAGGCTCTCCCGCTTGAGAAGGGGGAGGGACTAGATGACCTCTAAGATCCCTTCCAATTTTGTTATTTTATATACTATGATTAACATCTCTGCCAAGTAATTACAATAAACACGACACCCTGATGTGCATGGGAGTCACTGTGTGTCGGGCAACATATACATTTAATAAGTTATGGTCGGTTGCACAGGCAGCCAAATATTTAGACCGGAGTTGGCCTTTTATCCAATTATCCTTCCAAAAGCCCTGGGATAGGCAAGTATTCCTTGATGACATTAAAAGTATTGTTGGAGGATGTAACCTCTACTGAGCAAAGCTGCCTTTTGCAATTGACTGATGGTGCTTTTATCAATGTCCGTGGCATTCCAGTGGCACTCCTGATGTTTGGGGATTGCACCAAATTGCATGCACATGTTACCACTAATACCAATAGTATTAGTATTAGTATTTGCCACAGTCGTTCTACTCGAAGGTCTTTGTATTTTGTAGTTTTCTCCCAGTTCTTTCTCTTCTCTTCTGCGGGTCTCCAAGTTATTCTTATACTTACAGTACTTACAAATCCTTACAAGCCAAGCCAAAGTGACTGGCAACTTGGGGGGGGGGGGAACCACACAATGGTGAACTGCTCCCAGTTTGCACTGGTTCAGCTGAACTGGATGTTCATTTTACATCTGGTTCGCTGAACCAGTAATTGCAACGACTGGCTGGCCCCACCCCTCCCTCCCTCCCCTCCCTCCCAGGAGTCCCCACGTGGCCTGTTTTGAATCCCATGTAAGTGCAGAGGCTCAGGGAGGGCGAAAAATGGGTCTCCCGGAGGCTCCGGGAGCCCATTTTCGCCCTCCTGGAGGCTCGAGGGAAACCTCCAGAGCATGGGGAGGGCAAAAATGACCCCCTCCACTGTGGTGCAGGAGGCCGACTAGGCCACACCACCATGGCCATGTCCACCCAACACCCAGGCATAGAACAGGTCCCTCAAGATTGGCTGAAGCCCCTACAGTCACGTCCTCCAAGCTGCGTCACCCTCCCTCAATCTCCTTCTGCACGCAAAGGGAGGTTCAGAGGGTTGAGGAAGGCTTGTCGGTACCTTTGGACCTGGCTTCCCTGTGATGCCTCGCTGGCCGCGTTCTCCTCGGGGGCCCTTGAGACAAAGAGACAAGGAGAAGGAGAGATCAGGGTGGAAGGAGGAGGAAACGGGATGCCTTCGACAGCTAGAGGTTCCCTTGGTCTCCTTCTGTCTCAGGAGACATTCGGCTTAGCATGGAAATATGTGTCTAAGTTTGAATACATTTTCATGCACATCAAGATGGGAAAAGTGTAACTCATCTACCCATGGAACAGGAGTTGCCTTCAGAAGTTGTAGGAGCTTCATCCCTGGAAGAAGAGACTGGGCTGCCACCTGTCAGAAATGGTGTATAGAGTCTCCTGCTTGGGCGGGGGCGGGGGGGGTTGGAGTAGATGACCTCCAAGGTCCCTTCCAACTCTTGTTAATCTGTTAAATCTGGGCTAAAGCTTTCAAGAAGAGGCTGGAGTGCCATTGGTCAGAAATGGAGTCGGGTTTCCTGCTTGGGCAGGGGACTTGGACTGGATGGACCCCCACAACGCTGTTATTCTTCTATTCTATTTTTTGTAGGCAACTTTCTGCTCATGTGAACCCAATATGCCTCCTCCTAATTCCTTGAGGTTGCACAACTGCCAACTTTGGGAAGGCTATGGAACTCACTGCGTAGCTATGTGTGCTGCCAGTTCTGCATTCTGTGAAGGGTGAGGAATTTGAAGTGGGCTGGTCCTCTTTAAAAAGTGACTTATGCATCTTTGGGTCTGTCCCCCCTCCCTCCGACTGCATTCAGACTGCCTGGGGCTTCAAGCAGCAATTTTGGAGGGAGGAGGAGGAGGAGGAGGAGGAGGAGGAGGAGGAGGAGGAGGAGGAGGAGGAGGAGGAGGAGGAGGAAATAGTTCTTACCGTGGGCCCTCGTTGTCCTCTCGGTCCTGGTTTGCCAGCGGTGCCCTGCGAACAGAGAGAACAAGACGCTGGGAACCTGCCTAAGACAGGACTGGAACTGAGCTAATCCAGTGCCTTAACTATAGGTAGCTCCCTGATTTATGACCACAATGGAGCCAAACATTCCTGTTGCTAAGTGAGACATCTGTTCAGTGAGCTTGGTCCAATTTTGCGACTTTTCTTGTTTTTGTTAAGGGAATCTGGCTTCCACCACTGATGTTTGCTTGTCAAAAGGGAATCAAGTGATCTTGGGATACAGCAACGGTCATAAATATGAACTGGTGGCCAAACCTCTGATCACGGGAAGCTGCTAAGGAAAACATAGCTGTACGTCACATTTTTTCAGTGCTGTTGTTAACTTTGAATGGTCACAAAACGAACTGCTGTAAGTTGAGGTACTAGACCAATGCTGGTGAACCTTTTCGGCACCACGTGCCGCTGGAAACTGGAAGCTCAGCTTCCCGGCCTGCACATGTGTGCTGACAACCTGCTCTTCTGGTTTCCGGCACTCGTGCATGCATGAAGACCAGCTGGCCAGCTCTCATGCGCGCGCCGGAACACGGAAGAGGACCCAGCAGAGATTATGCTACCTGAGGCTTCTCAGAAAGCAACAACGGAATGGAAAACTGCTGCACCAGAGAGAGTATCTTAACTTACTGCACCTCTGTATGGTTTGCCAATTGCACAGGGCAGATAGGACAGCACTCCAGAGGGTGAGCCTCATTGCCCAGAAGATCATTGGTTGCTCTCTCTCCTCTTTCGAAGAGCTTTAGAGCTCCTGCTGTCTTAAGAAAGTTCAAAACATTCTCAAAGATCCATCTCATCAAAGGGGCACCCTTTTTTTGAACTAGGACCATCTGGCAGAGGGTACAGGACAATAAAAACAAGGACAAACAGGCTGAAAAACAGCTTCTATCCCAGGGCAGGAGCTCTGTTGAATGCTACTGTATTGTGTAATATGAATGCAATGTCAGAGGTTTCCAATTCAATGTGTGGAGTCATAATGTACACTGAAGATGGCATTTAATTTCGTTGCAGTGACAATCAAGTAAACTAAATTAAACTAGGAGCAATGGGCAACGACTGGCGTGCTCAGAGAGGTGGCTCCGCGTGCCATAGGTTCACCATCACAGTACCAGACCAAGCCAACTCTAAACTCCATTCCATTTTTTCTGGCCTTTTATTCAGTAGCTCTGTCACTCTGACGCGGCCGACCAGGTGGGACCACTTCCTGAATCTTTGGCCTGCCCCACAGCCAGGATCCTACCTAACCTCTTCGTCAGACCAATCACTTCATGTTGGCTTGGCTGCAGCCCATCCCCCAATATCCTCCCCCTCCCCATATGCTCCTTCACAACCATTGGGAGGGAACTTGCATTGCTCGTGTTCAAGAAATCAAAACTATGCAGCGGGGAAAAAATATATATATATGGGGGAATGAAAGAAGGAAAACACAGCCTTGTTCCTTCTCTTCTCAAGCTCTGTCCATGGAATGGAGGCAGCAAAACAATTAACATGCTGAAAAACTATTTCCATCTCCGGCAGCCCTGAGGAGCAGGCCTGTTAGAAGCAATCTGTATTTAAATGAGATGAACAAAAGGAACTTGGATGTTGTTCCTGCTCTTCCCCTAACTGAATATTCACTGTCAGAATGTGGATTTGCTCTGCAGTTCATTGTGCAAGCTGACGCCTTTGATCTTGATTGATAAGAGTGGCTTCTCTCCAGAAGTTGTGGGTCTCTTCATACCTGGAGACTTTACAAGAAGAGAATGGACAGCCAGCATTCTGGAATTCTGATCCTGTTGTTTTCTGGCATTTAATGACCCTGTAATCCAGGGGTAAGGAACGTTGGCTCTTTTATCACTTATGGACTTCAACTCCCAGAATTCCTGAGGGAGCCATAAAAGGTTCCCCATCCCTGGCCTACTGGTTTTTTCAGTTGTGAGGGAAATCAATTTTTGACTTGAATGGGACTGTTTAATATACAAATGTAGGACATACAAAGAATATATATAAAAATATGTCCTACATTTGTATATTAAACAGTCCCATTCAAGTCAAAAATTGATTTCCCTCACAACTGAAAAAACCAGTAGGCCAGGGATGGAGAACCTTTTATGGCTCACTCAGGAATTCTGGGAGTTGAAGTCCGTAAGTGATAAAAGAGCCAACGTTCCTTACCCCTGCTGTAATCTCTTGTGGAGTGGAGCTGGGGCAACTGAATAGAGCTGAGTGTTTACTGGCCGGATGCCCTTCCTGTTACCAATGCGGAATCCACAGCAAATCTATTCTCATTGTGCCCAGAGAGAGAAATATCTGCCTCTACCTAGGATCGAACTCACAGCCTCCTGACTGTGAGGTGGGAGCCGCACTTGTAGGCCACCGCTTCCACTCAATTCTGATTCGGATTGATCTTCTCTAATTGCCAGAAATATGCTTAAAGTCATGCTTCAAGGACTGGGGACACAAAATCCCTTCTTGAAGCCGCCAGAAGTGGCCAGTTGGGTTGCACCTTGTTATCATTCTTATACCCTCTGCTCTGCCAGCCCCAAGGGCACTGATGAAACATGACCTTATTCTGAACAGGTTCTTACTTTCTACTTCTTTTTTCCTTTCAAAGTTGTTAATGTTCCAGAACAAACCTATTTGGTATTGCAAATTTGGTCAGATATCCCTCCATTCTGTGCCCCTCTGGCAGATTCTGACATGGATTCGTTCGGACGCACCAAGATAAGTTATTTTGATTGCAGGAGTTAAAGAGAAAGGGGAAAAAGGGAGCGAGTCCTGAGATTCTGGAGTGGAGTCTGGGTCTACTTTATGGGTGGGAATTCCAGGTGGGATGGCCTCTGCCATAAAGCTTCGGAGATCCTCTGTCAGACCCTTGTGCAGGAATGGAATTCTCCCAGTTCGGACCGGTTCCGTAGAACCAGCTGTTATGACTCTGCGCAGTTTGGAGCACCGGCAAATCGTGCCCCTGGCTGGCTCCTCCCCTCCTTGCCCGGTCCCTCCTTATCATGCTGACTGCAGTCCCTCCTTACGGTATTTCTTTTTTTTTTTTTCCCCTCCAACGATCAGCTGTTCTGATGATCAGCTGTGCTGGGATCCCCTCACCCCAGGAAGGAAGCTTCCTTGAGGCCCAGGAGGCCCCCCAAAAAATGGAGCGCAGGGGGAGTGCGGCTGCACAAAAGCCACGCCCACCCAGTCACATGGCCACACCCCCACAGAACCGGGAGCAAAAATATTGGTGTCCCACCTCTGCCCTTGTGGTGCTCTCTGAAGCAGCTTTGACTGAGTTATGTCCCTTTTGCCCTTTTGAAATATTAACCAGAAGAAAGAGGCGTTTTAGTGAAAGAAGTGTTGTGTTGCTTCGTGGGGCTTGCTTCTTGTTGGTTTTTGGTCTGTGGAGGCAAATCTATGCCGTGCCCAAACTTCTCCGTAGCCTGGTCTTCAGTGGCAGAAATAATCACTGCAGGAAAATGTGCACCCCAGAGAGAGCAATGGTCCGTGGAAGAGATCTCCCAGAAGCCCCAGACCAAACCCGGCTCTTACCCTTCCTCCTTTCTCTCCGTTGGCTCCCAGGAAGCCCGGAAATCCAATGGAACCCTAGAGGAAAAGGAAGCAGAGGAGAAAGGAGATGGAGAGGACATGACAGCACCAGCAACAGGACAGCTGCAGAGCTCAGTGCCCTGGGACCGTGGCTGGCTCTTTAGGGTGGGTGGTCCAGAGCTAGAACCCCCAGATTAAACAACCGTCATCCTTAGCTAGTGAACCTCGTGCCTGGAAGGAAGGAAGGAAGGAAGGAAGGAAGGAAGGAAGGAAGGAAGGAAGGAAGGAAGGAAGGAAGGATGGAAGGAAGGAAGGAAGGATGGATGGAAGGAAGGAAGGAAGGAAGGAAGGAAGGAAGGAAGGAAGGAAGGAAGGAAGGAAGGAAGGAAGGAAGGAAGACCTCGATGTCCATCCCCTGGAGTCTGCAGGCCAAATTGTCCACTCTCCCTTACAGACAAGTGGCAGTAGAGATGGTGGGGGTGTGGATGGCCGACCCTGTCACTGAGCCTTTGGGGATAGTTTGTGTAGCCAGGCTTGGATTGGAGAAGAAATGAAGTTGATAGCCAGGTCCTTCTGCAGAAGGTTGGGAGTGAGAGGGAGTCGATGGCCATTAGGGGCTTTGGCCTTGGTGATTTTGTCTTTCTCTGTATCAGAGGGACCCTGAGATGAGCCTTGTGTTAATTCATAAAATATTTCTTTAAGGGGGGGGGAGGGGTTTGAAAGAGCAGTGCGGCAGCTTGGAAATTGAAAGTGCATTCCATAGATAGTTTTTCAAAGATAGTAACTAGGGGACTGAAGTTTCTGCCGCACAAATATCTGACTGGAGAACATGATTGATGACTCTGGGCTAGGGAGGTGTCCCATTGGAGAATATGAATTACGATACACCCAGGGGGTGAAGGGAAAACCAGGGTTAAGGGTGATAATAAATGACGTGTCTCAGAGTCGGCTACACCCAGGCAGTGCCGGACATGGTAACTCCCAATAAATCCTTTTGAAGTTTTGGAAGTTTGGCTCGAGACTCATGATATAATTGGGGGGGGGGGGTAACTGCCGGAATCCTGACATCTTAGTCCAGGGGTCTCCAACCTTGGCTCCTGGAAGCCTGGCGGACTTCAACTCCCAGAGTTCCACAGCCAGCAAAGCTGGCTGTGGAATTCTGGGAGTTGAAGTCCGCCAGGCTTCCAGGGGCCAAGGTTGGAGACCCCTGCCTTAGTCAATGGAGTTCTTCCTCTTCCTCCTCTTCTTCTCTTCTATTTAAGAAGAGAAAATAGCAATAGCCCTTAGACTAATATACCACTTTATAGTGCTTTACAGCCCTCTCAAAACATATCAGAGCCAGCCTGTTGCCCCCAACAATCTGGCTCCCCATTTTACCCACCTTGGAAGGATGGAAGGCTGAGTCAACCTGGTGGGATTCGATCTGCCAAATTGCAGTAGGAGGAGCTTGCAGTGCTGCACTCTAACCACTGGGCCACCGAGCCTCACGACACTTGTTCCAATGAAGCAGTTCGTCATGCAAACTGGGCCCTTACGTTATAGATCTGCCTTGCTAGCAATTTCCCACCATGAATGGCCTAACAGCCATGTATGGAGAATCAGTGAGGCAGAAGGGGATGCAAGGGTTCGCATTGCTATAACTTTTGGCACCACGATGGTTGGGTACCAAGGGAGGACTCCCCCGCACCAGGCAATGGAAGTCCAGGGCAGGAAGAATGATATGGGCAGCAAAGGACTCTGTCCGGAGAAGATTAGGACTGCCCGTGGTGGTTGCTTTGCTCTTTCATCCCCTGAAGCCTGTGGCTGGTGAATCTGATTCACACCAGCACATCTTCCTACTGAGATGAGCTTTTATGATGCCTTCCTCGTGAACTCAGAGATTCTGGCTTGGGTGAAGTCTTCTGTACCTTCATTAGCATTCTTGAAACCCCGCGCTTTGATTGGCCAAAGCGCGGGGCGATCTGATTGGTTTAGCGAGCGCGCTGATTGGCCCGCTAAGAATCTCCCGCGATTGGTGGATACGAATCGTGGGAGATTCAAAGTGGTGCCACTGGCCGCGGCCGCCGCGGCTTGGGAATAAAAAGCCGCTGTTTTTCCCTTGGAGCCAGATCGGTTCTGGGGACCAATAAAGAGCTGAAACCTAGTCACCGCCTCCTGGTCTCCTTACCGATGGACATGACACTGGCGACGAAGGTGGGATCCTGATTCTGAACCCCAGCAAGCACGTGTCCGACGGAAGCAAGACCGACGAGATGGCCTGCATCGCTCTGCCCGCACCCTTCAACCCCGTTAGCGAGGACTGGGAATCCTACACGGACAGATTTCGCATGTTCCTCGAATGCAGTGACATGAAGGATGCCACCGGGCTGAAGAAACAAGCCATCTTCCTGACACACTGCGGGCCCGCAGTGTTCAAGATGGCGAAAGCCCTAGCGAAACCCGCTGATGTCACTGGGATGGACTGGGCCGACCTCGAACCCTTACTCCGAAAACACTACGCTCCCGCCATGCCCACCCTCATCAGATGGCATGAGTTTTACCGGCGGAACCAGAGATCAGGCGAAAGACTCAGCGACTTTGTTGCGGAGCTGCGGAACCTCGGAGGACTATGCGGGTTCTCCGACATGGACGAGGCCCTACGAGACCAGTCGTGCTCGGGCTTCGGGACCCAGTCCTACAGAGTCAGCTGATGGCCAAAGGCGACATCGCCCTCGCTGATGCCATCGCTGAAGCCACCGCAGCCGAGGCCACCCGGCAGTCAGCAAACCGCATGCGGAGACCGGACGCCGGGGACCGCACTGCGAACAACAACCCTGGACAGGCGACCGAGGCCCAACCGGAAGCAAGTCACCGTGAAACTACCACCCACCATGGCGAATTCCACTCCGCCTCCGACCCTTCGGACGAGAAGGAGGAAATCCACCGGCTCCAGGCAGGATGCGACCAGCGCAGTCGGCGGGGTCGTAAGTTGGGGATCGCGTGTGCCGGTTGCAGAGGCGACCACCCTAGATTCAAGTGCCGGTTATTCGATGCAGTTTGCCGGCACTGTGACAAAAAGGGTCACATCGCCCGCGTATGCCGATTGAAGAAAGCCTACAGCCCCAGATGGCGGGACCACAGTGAGCGGAGACGGGACAGCATACCCCCCCAGAACCAGAGATCGCCCAATCGACAGCTGTTGGGACAGGAGCGGGTGAGCCCGACAAGGTGGAGAGACCTGGCAGAAGGAGGAAACCCACCAGACGGTCATCACCGGCCACGCATCAACCACCGACGCCCGAAAAGTCTACGTGGAGGTAGGCATCAAAGGCGAGCCATGCAAGATGGAGGTAGACTCCGGGTCCTACCTCTCCATGGTCGCCTGGCAAGAAATCAAACGCTTGGTGCCTACCACCCAAAAGAAGGGACTGGAGAACCAGAGACTAATCATTAAAGACTACCAGGGAAACTGCATCCCAGTAGTCGGAACCGGACAATTCAGAGTAACATTTAAGGGACACACTGCAAAGCTTCCCCTAACAATCATGGACTGAGACCGACCCAGCCTTTTGGGACTGCAATAGTTCGCACCGCTTGGCATTGAAGTCACGGGCATCAACCACATCGCCGAGACCGATTGGGAGCAACAACTGGCACGGGACTTCCAAGAAGTGTTCGACGGCACCCTAGGCAAGTACCGAGGGCCCCCTATCTCTTTCAGCCTAGATCCGAACGTTCCCCCGAGATGCCTAAAACCAAGGCGGGTACCTTTCGCACTCAGACCAAAAATTGACGAGCAAATTGACAAGCTCATCAAGCAAGGGGTCCTACAACCAATTGACCATGCCCGGTGGGAGACCCCAATAGTCACCCCAGTCAAGCCCGATGGGTCGGTGAGAATCTGCGGGGACTATAAGGCCACCCTAAACTGCGCCTTGCAACAAAGCGCCTACCCCGTCCCAGTAGTGCAGCACCTTCTACACTCACTGGGGGGAGGCAAGGTTTTCGCGAAACTCGACCTGGCCCAAGCATACCAGCAGCTGCCGGTTGACGAAGAAACCGCAGAGGCGCAAACCATAGTCACCCACCGGTGAGCTTTCCGATGTAACCGACTCCAGTTTAGAGTCAGAGTGGCGCCTGGAATTTTCCAGAGCCTCATGGAGAGACTCTTACAAGGCATCAAGGGGGTGGTGCCCTATTTCGACGATGTGCTGGTATCGACAGCCAACCAGCCAGAACTAGAGGGTCGACTAAGGGAGGTGCTAACCAAATTCAAGGAAACCGGGCTAAAGGTGAAGAGGGAAAAGTGCCAACTTTACACAGAGCGGGTCGAATTCCTGGGGTACCTCCTAGACCGGCACGGCATCCACCCAACCGACACCAAAATTAAAGCCATCAAAGAGGCCCCCACACCCAGGTCTAAAACGGAACTGCAGGCATTTCTGGGACTACTTAATTTTTACAATGTTTTCCTGCCCCAAAAAGCGACCGCGGCAGAGCCTTTGAATAGGCTCTTGGACAAGGCGGCTACCTGGACTTGGGGGAAACGCGAGGAAGCCGCCTTCAGGAAAACCAAGGACCTGCTCACTTTGGATGCCGTCCTCATCCAATACAACGAGACCCTACCACTAGCCGTCACATGCGACGCATCACCTTTCGATGTCGGAGCCGTCCTCAGCCACACTCTCCCCGACGGAAAAGAAGTACCCATCGCCTTCTTTTCAAGGACCCTCACCAAACCAGAGAGAAACTACAGTCAGCTGGACAAAGAGGCCCTGACTATCGTCGCCGCAGTAAAGAGGTTTCACGAGTACCTCTACGGCCGGATGTTTGCCATTATCACTGACCACAAGCCGCTGCTGGGAATCCTCGCAGGGAACAGGGCCACCCCGAACATTCTATCTCCTAGAATGACAAGGTGGTCCGAATTCCTTGCCACCTACAGCTACCGGCTCACACACCGACCCGGTAAGACGATCACACATGCGGATGCTTTAAGCCGCTCACCGCTACCCGAGCTAGACACCGACCCAGCACCCACGACGACTGCCCTCAGCATAGAGACTCTGCCCGATCTACCCATAACCGCGTCAGACATTGCCCGAGAAACTAATAAAGACAAACGTCTGGCGTGGGTAGAGAAAGGGTGGCCGGAAAAGGACAACGACGAGACATTCAGAACATTCCGGAACCGGCAAACAGAAGTCTCGCTACAAAAAGGGTGTGTACTGTGGGGGGATAGGGTGGTTATCCCGGAAAAACTGCAAGGGAAGGTACTGGAGTTGTTACACGAGGGGCACCCGGGCATAGTTAGAACGAAAGCCCTGGCCAGGAGTTACGCTTGGTGGCCAGGGATGGACAAACAAATTGAGGCTTGGGTAGCAAGGTGTCAACGCTGCCAAGAAACCAGACCAAGCCCGCCCACGGCACCGATCCTAGAATGGGAAACCCCCCAGGGGACCTTGGTTTAGGAACCACATAGACTTCGCTAGGCCCACAAAGGGACATACATTCTTAATAACCGTAGACGCTTACTCCAACTGGTTGGAGGTAAGCAACATGAAAACCACCACCACAGAGGCCGTGACCAAGGAACTTTGCAAACTCTTCGCAACACACGGCCTCCCAGATATCATTGTGTCGGACAACGGGCCCCAATTCACCTCACTGGAATTTGAAAAATTCCTAGCTGAACGGGGCATATGACACACACTGACAGCCCCGGCACATCCGGTGGCGAATGGAAGGGTGGAACGGATGGTTCAATTCACAAAAAAAACCATCCAGAAAATAGACCACAGGGAGATCCAAGACAAAATAAATAAAATGCTTTTCATACAGCACATAACCCTGAACATGACAACAAACAAAAGCCTGGCAGAGCTACTAATGGGGAGGAAAATAAGATCCCCACTCGATAGACTGCACCCCACATACAACCCGGAAAACCCTCCAAACTCCTCCAGCAAGTACCGATCCTTTGCACCAGGCGACGCCGTCTACGCAAAGAACCTAACCGGAGACCCACTATGGGTACCAGCAACCATAACCCAACTGACAGGTCCCCGCTCGTACCGGCTACAAAGAACCGACGGACGAGCATGGAAACACCACATCAATCAATTAAGATCGAGGACAGCCACAAGAAACACAACCGACACGCAACCAGACATAACCAATCCCCTTAACACAAACCAAGAGGGGAGGGAATATTCCGGGAACCAAATATACCCCGGAAACCAAATCCCAGAAGAAAGGAACCAGCCATACTCACCAGCAAGCAGCCAGCCCAGAACCTCACCAGGAAGAAGCAACCAGGCCAGCTCGACCAGCCCGGAAAGACCAGGCGGAAGCGGCGAAACCGCAGCTCAACCAGCCCAGGTAGACCGGGAGGGAGCTGCGACGAGCGGCCCGGCAAGACATACCAGGCGGTTCCACCGATGAGTCCGAGAGACACAGAGAACCCGACCGAACCGGCCGGGAGCCAACCCACGACTGACCTGCGCAGGTCCAGTAGGCAAGTGCAGAGCCCCGCCTACCTACGGGACTACGTTACGTAGGACCAAACCAAGAGGGGAGGGGTGTTCTGTACATTCATTAGCATTCTTGAAACCCCGCGCTTTGATTGGCCAAAGCGCGGGGCAATCTGATTGGTTTAGCGAGCCGCGCTGATTGGCCTGCTAAGAATCTCCCGCGATTGGTGGATAAGAATCGCGGGAGATTCAAAGTGGTGCCATTGGCTGCGGCCGCCACGGCTTGGGAATAAAAAGCCGCTGTTTTTCCCTTGGAGCCAGATCGGTTCCGGGGACCAATAAAGAGCTGAAACCTAGTCACCGCCTCCTGGTCTCCTTACCGACGGACACGACATGAAGCATCTCCAAAGGGAAGCTTTAAAATGAGTACGTTTAGCTTGGTATCTAAGAGAGGTTGCACGATGCTTGATGATTCACCTCAGAGTCCAATGCCACCTCTTGCCCATCTATGCCACGTATTTGGGGAAACATTTCCCTCCTTCCTTAAAAAAAGCACAGAAGCACAAGAAAGGCAACCCCTCCGAAGCCCTCAGGACCTGGTAGGGGGCTGAAGGGCTCTGGGGAAAACACTTACCCTGCCTCTCCCACCCAGCTGCCAGACAGACAGAGAGATGGACAGAAACATTAATTCAATCACTGACCAATAAAAGTACATCCCGTCAATTGAACAACATTAAATTCCGGTCACATTTCTGACTAATGAGCCCAAGCAAATCAGAACTCCAAGGATGGATTCTTCCTTAAAGGACTTCTTTATTGGGTACATCATATCGGCTCACCTAAATGCAAAACCTACTCTAAAAATATAATTAATTAATAATAATTATAATTAAAATAGCATATGTCCCCCTCCTTAAGTGTCACCAGTCACACTGTCCAATAAAGTCAATTGGCGGGCTTCTTAGGCGGGGATGACCTTGGCTCCCATGAGAAAGATTGGTGTTGTGTCTGGAAATGAGTTCTGACCTCCTTCCTGCCCCCCTTATATACAGTGTGGCAAATTGAGAAGCAGGAAAATAGCAACAGCCCTTAGACTTATATACCGCTTCACGGTGCTTTTACAGCCCCCCTCTAAGCGGTTTACCGAGTCAGCCTGTTGCCCCCAACAATCTGGGTCCTCATTTTACCCACCTCGGAAGGATGGGAGGCCAAGTCAACCTGGAAGCCTGGTGGGATTCGAACTGCTGAACTGCAGCCAGCAGTCAGCAGAAGTGACCTGCAGTACTGCACTCTGACCACTGCGCCATCACGGCTCATAAACTACTGTGGTACTGGCAGTGCCAAAGAACACGGTCTGCGGTTTCTGTGGCAACCACCTCAAAGGGGCAGCCTTGGGTTTCATAGGGGTTTCCCTATATTTCCCTTCCAGGAGAGTGTGGGGAGAGTATTAAATGGAGCTGGATCAGGCTCTCCTAATTTAGGAGCCTGACTGGACTTCACGTACTGTAACAACCGGTTCGCCTAGTGCAGAACCGGAAATGGGAGCATGCATGCGCAGGCCGTCTTCGTGCATGTCTGCAAAAACACAGGCATTTCCTGCGTGTGGCAACTATGGTGAATAGAGCAGGCAAGGTGCGAAAATCAGCTGGGCCGCAGGGGTGAGGCAAGCAAGCCAGATATATAGGATGGGATAGCACAGGGGCGGGCCCAGCCAGTGGTCAAAACTACCTGTATAGGTGAGCTGGTCTGAACTGGCAGCAGCCCACCATTGGACTGGAGCCCCCTGCCTAACGTGGCCTCCTTTGCACTGATTGCAGGACTACCTTGGGGGGGGGGGAATTGGCAGGGAGGGGGTGTCAGGATTCCGGCAATTACTCCAATTGAATCATGAGCCTTGAGCCACACTCCCAAAACTTCAAAGGATTTATTAGAAGTTAACATGCCGGCATTTGCCTGGGCGTGGCCAACTCTAGAGATACGTAATTCACTGTCACCCTTGATCCTGCTTCCCCCCCACCCCCTCTGGGTGTATCATCCAACGAAACACGCCCATAGCCAAGAGTCGTCAATCATGCTCTCCAATTAGATTTTTGTGCAGCAGAAGCTTCAGTCATCTAATCAGCCTCTGAAGAAAATATGAATGGAATGTCCTTTCGATTCCACGCTGCCGCCTGCTCTTTAAAACTGCCCCCCCCTCTTCTTTCTCTTGACAACTATAAAACGTGTATACAATATGTTTTATGAGTTGACAGGGGGGAGATTTTTGGCTGTCAGTTCTGGACCGTCCCATTTTGCCAGAGGGAATGGTGAGAGCAGCTGAGAAACCGGCAAAGGAACGCAAGAATGCTGCCCATGTGCCTGGGCACAGACCAATGCCCATGCTGCTGAACAAAGGCTGGGGGGTCAGGAGTTGCAGGGTCAGTCCTTAGGTGGATGATGGGGCCTTTTACCCACCAGTGGGGTTTAAGGTTTCCACAAACTGGGGTCTAGCTGATTGTCCTTGGAGCAAAACCTCTTTTCTGCTCAGCGAAGGAGACACAAATCTTTTTAGTTCTTTTAAATGACTAACAGTAACTCAGAGTGCAATTCCACCCCCCTCTCCAGAAAATTCAAATTGCAGATCAGAAGTTGCTGCTGACTAAGAAACAATCACCGCTTCCTTCTCGGAGATGCAGAGAGGCTGAGAGCCTCCCAGAATAACGATGGACAGGGACTCTGCCTCTCCCGGAGCATAGACCAATCTGCCTTGCTCCCGAATCTTGGCCTCCCTGGCCTACTCCACACGGCAAAAACATACAACGCCTTCCCATTCCTCCTGGCTGGTTGCACAGAGTCTCGGTAACTCACATTACTCAACCGGCAACTCACGTGGTTCTAACTTGCACACTGAAATGGAAATCTATTTACGAAAAGGGCAAACGTTACCTTGGGGCCAAGTCTTCCAGGGTATCCAGGCAGACCAGGAATGCCAAGCTTCCCCTGTGAAAACAAACGGAGGAAGAGGATGGATGATGAGGATGGAAGAGAAGGAAGATAGTGAAAAAGCAGGACGTTGTTTTTTATTCTATTCTATTTTCTATTCTATTCTGTTCTATTCTAATTATTCTATTACTATTACTATTCTGTTTATTCTATTCTATCCCTTATTCTTTTCTATTCTATTCCTTCCTATTCATATTCAATTTATTCTATTCTATCCCTTATTCTATCCCTTATTCTATCCCTTATTCTATTATCCTATCCTATCCTACACTACTCTTCTATTTTATTACCCTATCCTATATCTATTCTATCCTATCTCTATTCTACTATTCTATTATCCTATCTTATTTCTATTCTATTCTAAAGTTAATGGCATGATTTAGCAAACAGAAATGGCCAAAAGGAATATCAATTCATTCCTAAAATCCCGAGGAATTTTCCAGATCTGGGATTACATTTCCATCTTAAAGCCACAAGGGATGGTGTCACCAAGCAAGCTTCCATTTGCATCATCCTTGTACTGGGGCAAGCCTGCAGATGGATCCAGAGCCAGTAAGCCAAACCTGAGCAAGATTTCTTAAGAGGTGACCACATTCCACAGGTAAGGGAAAGCTGGATGAGGCATTGAGATTGAGGAAGGATGGAGAGCATCAGGAACACCAACCTTTTCTCCAGGTGGACCTATTGGGCCTGGTTCTCCATTGGGGCCGCCACGGCCTTTTGGGCCTTCCGGCCCATCCTCGCCCCGTGGACCAGGAGGGCCAATTTCACCCTAGGAAAAATCAAAAACAAGATTACTATTTCTGCCTCCCCTCCTTTTTTTCAAACCTTCCTGTATTGGTATTAAAAACACCGATAACAAACCATCAGAATCAACGGAGAAGATGGCATCCATGGAGCGGACCACAAAGAATCGTGAAGGACAAGAAAGTATGAGAGATGAAAAGGGCTGGCTGGCTCGGCTTAGCTTGTCTTCTGGGCTCTCTGGGTTTGTACTTGCCATGTGTTGTGACCAAGGCTTCCGAGACTGAAATTACGCACACGCTTATTTTAAAAAACAAGTCTTGTGTTATTGCAACGCTGGGAATTATTTTCATTCCTAGCCAGTACTGAATCTCAAAACAGTCCCTCGAGATAAGCACCCACCTTGCTTTCCTGTGAAGTGCTGCCAATAACAGAAGTGTCAAATGAACTAGAGAAAAAGCCAACCGAAGGACAAAGAGCTTCAAGAATGAGTCTGAACCAAATGAACGACTTTGCTTCCTGCAAAGGTTTTGTCATCTTTGCCTGTCCTTTATGCCTTAGGGGAGGGGCAATCACCTCTCAGCCTTATTCCTTTTTGTCTCAGCTGGTCTCGCCTTCTAGCAGCTCTGTGCACACGCACACTGGGAACAGGCTCCCGCCGTTCCTCTGCCTCGCTGCTGCCAGACTCTGGAGGCTCTGGTGGCAGCACCCCACTCCCAGATGGTCCTGGCCCCATCTCTGCATTGGATGCCGGACCCTTGTCCGAATCCTCTCCAGACTCCCTGACTGGTCCCCTTTCTTCCCCACTGTCTGATTCTGCTGCCGTCTGCACCAGCTGCCGGCGAACCACAACGCCATGAGCCATGCACTCATCCAACAGGCTGGGTTTGCAGAATGGGCTGAACCCCCCCCCCCCCAAAAAAAAATACCCTAATCAAAGTTAATTTTAATCTGGGTACTTTGCGCACAAAGCTACCAGGTCTTGGCTGACCTCAGAGACGATGCACCGTGAACAGAGCCTCAGAGTAGCTAAATTTTCCAGGCAACGGCGGCCCACGATTTGCTTTCTGGGATCTAGAGAAAAGATTCATGCTAAGTTTCAGACAAGTTGAATGATGACATCATTGGTCCTTGTCTGCTCCAGATTCATTTTTTGGGGGGAAGAGCTGAAGACTCTTCGAAGGAAGCCAATTCTCGGAAACTCATACTTTTAAAGGACCTCCTCTAAGTGAAGAGCAAGCCAAGATCAGGTGGACAAAACGGGCGGCTTTGCATTGCACCTGGAGGTCCAGGTTGCCTCTTGTCCCTCCTGGTCTTTCTGCCCAGTCTTTCTCCCCACCTGCCTGCTCCCAATTCCTTGATTTCTAATCCTCAGAGCAATGGAAGATCCCTGAAGCCTACAATGAATCCCATACATTTTGCCCACTCCCGAGCTTGGTAAGTCAAGAGCAGTTTGGGGACCGGAGTGTTGTGTATGCAATAAGATTAATAAAGTGTGAGCTTGGAGTAAGTGCAGGGTTCTGGCCCTGCACTTCTGATTAGCTGTTAAGTGGCCGGACCGGATTGGCCCGTTCCGGGGAATCCGATTGGCCCTTAACAGAGAGTTCCTATTGGTTATAAGAGCTAGCGTTCCTAGCTCGGTATTGGTTAAAAGTTACAAGGTTTGCCTATATAAGGCGGGTTTTAACTGCTATTAAATGAGGAAGTCACAATGTAAATAAAGAGCTGAAGTTCACCGTTCAGAGGCTTGTCTCCATTCTTTCTCGCCCATGCTCAAAACTTAATACTGGCAACGAGGGTGGGATTTGGAGATATCTGAACCAACGAAACTTCGAAGAACACCAAGCACGTGACAGACGACGCCAACAACGGAACCATGTCCGGCGGCATCGTACCACCCGCTCCGTTCGATCCAGCACAGGAAGACTGGGAGTCTTACATGGATCGTTTCCAAATGTTCTTGGAGACGAACAACTTAAAGGATGCCGCGCCAGGAAAGAAACGGGCGGTATTCCTAATGCATTGCAGTCCAACCGTGTTTAAGATGGCTAAAGCACTAGCCAAACCCCGAGAAGCAAAGGCGATGAATTGGAACGACCTCGAACCTCTCCTGCGAGGTCACTACGCCCCGACTGTGCCTACGCTTGTGAGACGGCACGAGTTTTACCAGAGGAGCCAGCGAAAGGGAGAAAGTGTAGCCGACTTCATAGCAGACCTCCGAAATTTGGGAGGCCTCTGCGAATTCGCCGATTTAGAAGAAGCACTAAGAGATCGTGTGGTCCTGGGATTAGATGCACCAGGTGTGCAAAGCAAGCTGATGGCAAAAGGCGACATCAGCCTTGCCGACGCCATCACCGAAGCTATGGCAGCAGAAGCGACCAAGAAGTCAGCTGCACAACTACGCCAAAACCGCGCTCTGGTACCACCACCGGCCAGTGAAATCTCACCTAGTTCAGAAGGGCAGCTTGTGACAACGCACCACGAGGACCTCTCTTCGTTGTCAGACAGCGACAAAGAAGAGGTCCATCGACTGCGGTCCGACCGGGACCACCACCCGAAGCCCTTACGCCCTTGAGCTGGCTGTGGAGCCAACCATGCCAGATCGGTGGCTGTGATTGGGAGGAAGACCTTATCTCTGAGTTCAGGGACGTCTTCGCGGACAGTTTAGGAGAGTACAAGGGGACCCCGATCTCATTCAGCCTAGATCCGAAAATAGCTCCCATTCGCCTAAAGCCCCATCGAGTTCCGTTTGCTTTAAAATCGAAAATCGACGAACAACTCGACAAACTGATAGCTCAGGGGGTGTTGGAGCCCATCGATCACTCCCCGTGGGAAACCCCTATTGTAACACCCATTAAGCCAGACGGGTCAATCCGAATTTGTGGGGACTACCGGGCCACTTTGAACCACGCTCTGCAGCAGAACGCAGATCAAGCTCCTGTGGTGCAGCACCTCCTCCATTCCCTGGGGGGCGGGAAAGTTTTCGCTAAATTGGATTTAGCTCAGGCATATCAGCAATTACCAGTAGATGAAAAAACGGCACAGGCCCAAACTATTGTGACGCACCGAGGTGCCTTTAAATGTACCCGGCTGCAATTTGGAGTGAGTGTAGCCCTGGGGATTTTTCAGAGCCTTATGGAAAGGTTACTACAAGGAATCAAGGGCGTGGTCCCCTATTTTGACAATGTATTAATTGCAGCCCCTACAAAAAAAGTCTTACAAGACCGGTTAAAATTAGTCCTAAAAAAATTCCAAGAGGCCGGTCTTAAGGTTAAAAAAAGCAAATGTAAATTGTGTACTGACAGTGTTGAGTTTTTAGGGTACCTGATTGATAGCCAGGGCATTCACCCTACCGAAAGTAAATTAAAAGTGATCAAAACGCTCCCAGGCCACGAAACAAGGCCGATCTCCAGGCGTTCCTAGGCCTCATCAATTTTTATAGTGTATTTTTACCGCACAAAGCAACTGTCGCTGAACCGTTACACTGATTGTTAGATAAAAAAGCAAATTGGTTATGGGGTTACCGTGAAGAACAGGCGTTCCGAAATGTTAAAAAACTGCTCACTTCTCACTCTGTACTCATGCAGTATAACGAGACTTTGCCGTTAGTTATAACCTGTGATGCATCGCCTTTCGGGGTGGGCGCCATTTTGAGCCACGTACTGCCTAATGGGAACGAAGCCCCTGTTGCATATTTTTCAAAGACTCTTTCAAAAATGGAGCGGAACTATGGACAAATTGATAAAGAAGACCTCGCAATTGTCTCAGCTGTGAAAAGATTTCATGAATACGTGTATGGCAGGGTTTTTACAATTGTGACTGACCACAAACCTTTGTTAGGGATAATAGCCAGAGATAAGCTGACTCCCTACATGTTATCCCCTAGGATGACCCGATGGTCAGAATTCTTAACTGCTTATAACTATCGGCTGCAATACCGCCCAGGGAAAGCCATTCCCCATGCTGACGCATTGAGCTGAGTCCCGCTTCCAGAGACTCTCGACGATCCGGAACCAACGGTAACCACGTTGCAAATCGAAGCACTCAACTCGCCAGCACTGACCGCCCGAGATATCGCGAGAGAAACCAAACGCGACCACACCCTAGCACGAGTCCTAGGCTGGGTAGAACACGGATGGCCATTGGACCAGTTATCAGATGACTTCACACCATTCAAGTCTCGACAGACCGAGCTCTTCTCCCAGAAAGGCTGTGTCATCTGGGGCGATAGAGTCGTTATCCCAGAACAGCTCTGAAAAGCGCTACTGAGAACTTTGCACGATGGCCACCCCGGCATCGTGCGAATGAAAGCCCTTGCGCGAAGCTACGCATGGTGGCCGGGCATTGACAAGCAAATCGAACAGTGGGTTTAAGCTTGTCCCAAATGCCAAGAAGTCAGCAACGCCCCACAAAAGCCATGCCTACTGAATGGGAGACACCACATGGACCCTGGTCCCGAATTCACCTGGACTTTGCGGGGCCAACCAAAGGCCACACTTTCTTGCTTACCGTCGATGCCTACTCGAATTGGCTCGAAATTCATCGCATGACAACTACGACCTCCGAGGTGGTTATCAAAATTTTAAACAGACTCTTTGCAACCCACGGATTACCAGACGTCCTGGTATCTGATAACGGCCCACAATTTACTGCACTAGCGTTCGAGCAGTACCTCGCTGACTGCGGCATCCGCCATGCGCTCACCTCGCCTGTGCACCCTGCGACCAATGGCCGAGCAGAACGCATGGTCCAATTTGTGAAGAAAACCTTGCAAAAGGTAGACTACGACAACATTGACGACAAGGTCAATCAAATCCTCTTCTTGCAACACATCACCCCACATAGCGTCACCAACAAAACTCCTGCTGAACTGCTGATGGGACGAAAGCTCCGCTCCCACCTCGACCGGTTGCACCCGGCTTATGAACCAGAGAAACCACTAGGATCCAGCGGCCGCTGTCGCACCTTCCAGGTAGGAGACCTGGTTTATGCAAAAAACCTATCGGGCGACCCGTTGTGGGTGGAGGCAACAGTAGTACGTGTAACCGGCCCCAGATCCGACCTTGTGCAATGCCTTGACGATAAAATTTGGAAACGGCATATCAACCAATTACGATCGCGGCTTTCAGCAGCCAGTCCGCAAATCCACTTTGACCAAACTGGGGGGGGGGGGAGGTACGGAAGAAGATGAATTCCTAGGAACCCCGTTCAAAGGAAACGACGGTTTGATAGAAACTCAGGAAGTGGAGCCGGAGGGAGAAACGGTTGCACCTCAGGGAATTGCAGAGAATGTGGGCAACGACGTAGAAGTGAACTCTGAACCAGAAACAGCCCCACTGCCAAACAACGATCTACCTCAGCGTGACTGCAGCCAATGGAAATCAAAGAGACTAATTAAGCAACCGTCCTACCTAAAGGACTATGTAACTGCGCCCTGCAAATAAGAAGCCAGGGGGAAAGGGTGTTGTGTATGAAATAAGATTAATAAAGTGTGAGCTTGGAGTAAGTGCAGGGTTCTGGCCCTGCACTTCTGATTGACTGTTAAACGGCCGGACCGGATTGGCCCGTTCCGTGGAATCCAATTGGCCCTTAACAGAGAGTTCCTATTGGTTATAAGAGCTAGCGTTCCTAGCTCGGTATTGGTTAAAAGTTACAAGGTTTGCCTATATAAGGAGGGTTTTAACTGCTATTAAATGAGTAAGTCACCATGTAAATAAAGAGCTGAAGTTCACCGTTCAGAGGCTTGTCTCCATTCTTTCTCGCCCATGCTCAAAACTTAACACGGAGGGTAAAAGATTGGACCGAGTGTGGGAAAAGGATGATTTTCAAACCCTATTAACCCAAAGGTTTGTTTGCCCGAGGCTTGGCAGTGCTCCTCCAATTTCCACAGCAGCCCCTGCCCTTTGCCAGAGGCCAATCTATTGCAGAAGACCCCCTTAAAAGCTTCTCAAGATACAAGGCACTGTGCCACATTGCCAGACACAATGCCCAGGTATAAACGGAGGACGAAAGCATTGTTTCTAGGACAGAGGGAGATAGGGAAAGAGTGAGAGAAAGAGAGAGAGAGAGGAAGGAGGGGGCGAGGAAGAGAGGGAGAAGGGAAGCAGGAGGGAGAAAGGAGAGAGAGAAGAGGAGAGAGGGAGGAGAGGAAAGAGGGGGAGGGGGAGGAGAGAGGGAGGGAGGGAGAGAGAAAGGAAGGAAGGGGAATACAGGAAGTGACTAAACTAGCCCATTTTTTGGCCTACAAAGGCTTCCGAGGCTTCCCTTGAGACTCTGGGACACCGAAAAAGGCCTCAAACTGGGTTTTGTTTAGAAGGCATTTGAATAATTTGTGTGCTGGTGTTGTTTTGCATTGCATGTGTATTTTTCCAGAAAAGCTGCACCATCTCATTTTTCCCTGAAATGAAAATTTGCTGATTCTCTGCCGTGGCTGTGCCTTTTTCCATGCAGAAAGGAACTGTTCTGGTGTGAGCAAATCAAGCAGTCGATTTTATGGGACCCACCAATACTTAGGTCTCTGTTTTTTGTTTTTTTTTTTCTTTTAAAAAAGGTTGCATGGAGCTGGCTAAGTGATCCTCTTCTTCCCGATTCCAGGCCAAGAACAAACCACTTTTGTTAAAAAGGGAACAGGCTACAATATCAGGAGTGGGTGGCCCCGATTGAACATGGAACTTCTTTTATTAGAAGTTACTAATTCACACACCTCCCCTCCCCAAATGATATATAACAACCCCACAATTAATGAATGGGAGGTAAGGCAGCTGAAAGAACATGTCAGAGGCAGTGGGGGCTACTTGCATTTCTGACTTGCCCATTTCCAAATCCTGTGCCAAGCATAAATTTGGTCACTACCCAAGGAAGACTTTGGAAAGGAGTGGCCCAGAGGTGGGGTTCTTGCCTCCCAATCCGGAGTCTGTGAGTTTGATCCTAGATAGAGACAGACATTTCTCTCTCTTTGGGTGGACTGGGAATATACCTGAACAAAACACTGTATTGGCAACAGGAAGGGCATCTGGCCAGTAAAACACTCTCGCTAGCTCCATCCAGTTGCCCAGACTCTGACCCTCAAGGGATTACGGGGTCTTTAAATGAAGAGGATAAGGAAGACTTTGGAAGAGTTCTAGGAAGATGGGAAAGGGGCATCGTTATCAACTCAGAAGCCCAGCGGGACTCCCTGAGCACGAGGACCAACCAGAGAGCTTTGGGATCAAAGAATCCTTGACCAAAGTTTTCATTTCTGGCCATGGAGATGAAGTCCCAGCACTCACCCTGTCACCTTTAATGCCCATGTCGCCTTTGAATCCTGGGAAGCCATCTTCGCCCTGCATGAAGATCAGAGAGATCCTGTTAGGGTGCACAACTCTCCTGCTTACCAGCCCCTCAACATCTTCAACCCTCCTTCACGGGGCATAGACTGCCAGCCCTTGCTGTGCGGGGCAGAAGGATCCCTGCTTTTCCCACTCCAACAATAGAGCTCCCAGACAAGCATGTCAACATTCAGAGCCAAGGAGGGACAATTGTTTTCCCCACAGACTTCCAGTTCTCCCCATTTGCAAATCCTGGCTTTTGTGATTTCACTAAAATTCTGGGAAATCACAGTTGCCATAATCCCATGAGATCTCGTGCGCAAAAAAAAAATAAAATAAAATAAATTCAAATCTTGCCAACGTTTAGTGAGGCCTCCCAATGTTTTGGTAAGTTCAGTCACTGCTAGAAGTGCTTTAATTTGGGCTTTTGACTTAGGGGGCTCTATCCAGATGGAATCATGTCCAGAGGGCCCTGTGATTGTCAGGAAAGGCAGGCAATTTCATGGGTGAGGTTTCTCTGGACCCAGAGAATATCTGAGGGTGCAGGTTTCCCAATGGACTGGCTTCCAATCTTAGAATTACCAGCCAAAATAGCTGACAAGAAAGGAGCCGGAGTTATAAGAAACACCCTGTGTAAAAATAAAGTCCCCCAGGAAGGGGGTGATGTACAACTGTATTCAGGGGACATGACATAATGCAGCATCCGAACCTCTCCACTCTGAAGGGAATTGAAGGGAAGATGGACTGTATAGATCAGCGGTGGCTAACCTTTGGGGGCTTTTGTGCCAAAAATTGCACTTGCGCACATGCACTCGCAGGCCAGCACCCAGAAGGCATGCACGCACGATTCCACCCCTGCCACCCCATTACCTGCACTGCACTTCCCAGCTGATTTTGGGCCTTCTAGAGTCTCAAGGGAAGCCTCGGAAGCCTTTGTAGGCCGAAAAATGGGCTAGTTTAGTCACTTCCGGTATTTCCGGAAATACAGGAAGTGACTAAACTAGCCCATTTTTTTGGCCTACAAAGGCTTCCGAGGCTTCCCTTGAGACTCTGGGACACCGAAAAAGGCCTCAAACAGGCCAAAAATCAACTGGGAGGCACACGCATGCGCAGTGAGGTAAATTTGCCTGGGGCTTGTGTACCCACACAAATGGCTCTGCTTGCCACCTGTGCCATGCTTGCCCTAGTTTGCCATCATGGGTATAGATGCTCTCTGATTAGCTTTCTTCATTCTTAAACTCTGTGATTTATAGGGCAACATATTTTTCTGGGCTATTTGACTCATTGTTCTACCTTTCTTCACTGAAGACAGCCGACCTTCTCAAGAAGGTTCTGGAAAATTCCTACCTTTGCTAAATAAAAAGGATTCCCCATCTAGTTCTCAAAGGGTTTGCCACACGGAGGTGAGCCAGGTAACATTTGGGCAAGCGCCCTACAGGCAAGAGGGAAAGTCATTTCCACTGAATGGGATGGACCATCAAGTTGGTTCTCCTTTTTTGGGAAAAAGACTTTAATGTCCACGGAGGAGTTCAAGGTCCTTAAAACCTCCCACGCCCTCCCGCAAATCCAGCTGGACACTCAGAAGCCTCTTTCTCTTCTTCCATCAGCAACCAAGCCTGTCAGCTGGACTGATAAAAACACGGAGAAGGTCCCAGGGCCAACCACAAATTGTTCCTCCAGTCGACCCATTCCACACCAGAGTTTTCAGAAAGGACTCTGGGCCAGCAATAATACTTCTTCCAGTCAGGAAAGGTTTTCTAACTGTTGCCTTTCAATCGATGGAGCATCAAGGCTTAAAGATGACCTGTCAGGGACCGGAAGGTGGATGCAGGGGGCCCAAGAACAACATTGGGCCTTTGCTCCTTTGGCATCCCCAGGAAGCTGCGGCCTGGTCCTACTTGTCAGCTCCTTGGCTGATGGGCTGCAGGCCTGGAGAAGGCCGGAGCAAGAGTGGAGTGCTGCTCGGAGCTGCTCCCATAGATCCCTACAGGGACTCTGCCATTCCAGTGGGGAGGAGTCCCTGCATGCACTTTTACGACCCCTTTCCTGTTTCCGGCTTCCTTGTCATTTTGATGGGAAAGGGAGGGTGGGGGGGAATTGGCCTGGGTCCATTTGTTTTGTCTCGGCTCCAATCAGAGGAGCAAAGGTGTCCAAGAATCGCCTGATCTCACAACAGCTTCGCACCTGCGGATTGACTGGACAAAGTTTTAACCTAACGGTTCTGCGGGGGGGGGGGGGATTTCAGATCCTGCCTGGCTTTCTTTGCTATCGCTTTCTCTCCATAAAAGTTTTCCCATTTGAAGTAATGCCTGTTTCAAGAGTTCTGCTTTCCTGAGGAGAGAGAAGAGGCAAGGGCTTACATCGCCTGGACAGAGGACTGCCTCTCCAAATTTGCTTTCAGACAGGTTGTAAGAGCAGCTCTAGAATGCCGCTGCTGGCCATTTTCTGGGCAGCCCGAAAGGTGCAAATCAAAAGCAGAACTGAGCTCACAGCCTCCCCGTGCAAAGGAGAGTATTTTGCAACCAAACATGGGATGAGGCCTGGGCGTATGAGGGGGGGACTCTGTTGGTTAGGAGCTTCCCTCAGGCCTCTGCACATTTTTAAGGGGTCGAGAGGGTTGCATTTTCTTCTGGGGAACTCCCTACATGAGGCATTGGAGACTTTTCAGCCCCTGAGCAACACTGTGACCCTCTTAGTACTGTGGCACAAAGGTGTGACAAGGGCATGAGACGTCCCAGAAAGCCAGCTTCCACCTCTTTGTTCTTTAGTTTTGTACATTTCATTTTATTTTGCCCTGTTTCTCTTTGAACCTTTATTTTTTTTCAAAAAAAAGATCTTTATGCATATGCATATCCAAAAACATGCGTCTTTTTCCTAATGTATGCAAGCCGTTTTCCCATGGAGAATGCTTTTTTTTTTTTTTTGGTACTTTGTTTCCATAAATCTGGAACTGCGTTTTGGCAATCTACAAAATGAAGTTTAGAATTCCCTACGAGGCAAAGTTGAAGAAGCATCATTCGAGCAGAGCCTGTCCTGGGCCAACTAGGCTGCCTGGGTTGCAAGATTCTGCCCTTTCTGCAGGGATGAAAGCTACCGAGACGGAGGCAAGACCAGAAATCCGGTGGAATTCCTGCTTGTCATGCAGCTGCAAACAGCCTGAACCTCACAGGGCAAATAGGGGAGGCAGAGAACCCAGTGGAGGGAAAAGGTGGGAATTCAAACAGAGGCCCACTCACCTTCTCGCCCTTCGTTCCTTTCAATCCCCGGATGCCGTCAGCGCCCTTAACCGCAAACACAACCACAAAAGGTGTTACTATCACCTGGAACATTGCGGGGGACCCTGAGATCGGGCAGGTTGTCTACTCCAGAATCTCTGCTAGAGAGGATGAGACCATCACACGGAGGAGCCTGATCTGGAAATTGGGCAAAGGGGAAGCAGCCAAGTGGCACCAGCTGCCCAGCCCAGTTAATCCACTCAGCTTGGATTCCTCTCGGCCAGTGACAGAGCCAGGTTAGCTGGTGTGCCCCACAAACACAGTTGTGTCAACTACTCTCTGCACTCTCCCTTCTGGAGCAGGGGTGTCAAACTCAAGGCCCAGGATCTGGCCTGTGCGACCTCTCTGGAAACAGCAAAGGACTGGCCCACGCTGGCCCTGCCAAAAAGTTGCAGGAGGCCATCGCAGCCGAAAATGGAGCTTGGGAGCCCATTTTCACTGGCAAATTTCGCTTGGGCCCCCAACACAAGTGACCTTGAGCTGGTCATACTCACCCTGGTCACAGCTACTCCCCATCCCCAAGGTCGAACACAAACCCTGATGAGTCCCTCAATAAAATCGAGTTTGCCATCCCTGTTCTAGAGGTAGTATCTAGAAATTGGGGTGAGAGTAGAAGCCCTCCCTGTTTGGCCTTCCTGGGCACCAGAGAGAAGCTGTCCAACGCCGGCTCTTGCCCAGACTGACCTGGCCTTGATGGAGAAACTCCTGCAGTGATCTCAAGGGGGTCTAAAAGTGAGAGGGTTGTGGGTTGGGGGTGAGGAGGCCCGCCTGCCTGGGGCCATCAAGAGGAAGCACCTGTGTGCGGTGAACAACGTAAAATCATGTTTTCAGAAACCAGAACAGCCATCCTCCAAAGAAGACGCTGTCTAGTCTTCTGGGGCCCAAGAGGGCGGTCTTGGATGCAAAGGGGGTTGGATTTGGGTTGAAAATTCACAGATGGAATGAGAGGAGTTTGGCAGAGAAGGCTTGCCAGCTGGGCAACGAATATGTTTCTCCTTTGCTTTAACTGGACTCTTGACCTCACAGCAGAGTGCTAGTCTTGGGTCAACATCCCCCTCCAAATCCATGCCTGGTCAGGGACTGTCCTTGGCTCAAGGGAATTGTCTGGTCTCTTTGCAGCCCAAGCCCAACTAGGTGAAGGAAGGTTGTGACTGGAGGATGTGTGTGTGTGAGTGTGCGTGGTGCCTGCAGTGGTCTTAAAAGCAACAGGGAGGAATAGGAGGGTGAAGGTTCATCCTCCAACCCTGTGGGCTGGTGGTGTATCCTATCTGCCGCCAGCCTCTCCAATAGCCGAATCGGAGGAGGAGGAGGAGGAGGAGGAGGAGGAGGAGGAGGAGGAGGAGGAGGAGGAGGAGGTGTGAGAGTCAGGATCAGCATCTAGGCAATCTGAGAGCTCCGAGGGGGAAGGGGGAGTGAAGATGGCAGAGAGAGAGAGAGAGACAGACAGAGGCGAAGCCTGGGCCATCCCTCAGCCCTCTGATGGAGAGTCAACAGCCGCCAGGTCCGGAGGTGGCTGATGAGGAAGAGGAGGAACAGTGCCTGAGGTATGGATGCGCAGAAGGCAGAGGAGAGGAGAGCAGTGGAAATCTATGGGCCGGTCCTTGGGACAGAAGTGCCACCGCTGCTAGTGAAGCCCCACCCCAGCTCTGGGGATAAAAGGCAGGGGGAAGAGATGAATAGGTATGGCAGACAACTAACTATTCATCTTCTGGCCAGACGAACTTGTTAGCCTGAAGTGAGAGAGAAACTTGGCACTCCTAATAAAGGAATCTTTGAGTTCCCTTCAGAGGGTTTGTCATATTTGGGGAGCTGGGTCAGAACCGCTGGCTTCCCGGAGTTTCATGACCAGGCTAGATAACATCCTCAGCAGAGTTTAAGTGTGCAAAACGGTCATAAGTCACTTTTTTCAATGGTCCTTCCACATAAGCAAAGTACCAGCTGAGTTGAGGGCTGATACTTAAAGAGAGAATCTGGGCCTGGTTTATCTTTCTTCTGTGCTCAGCTCTAAAGTGAAAGAGACACAAACTTGCTTGCTTGCCTGCTGAACTGTTCTGGGGTCTGTTTCTGGGCTTCTGAGTTGCTGTTCTGCCCTGAACCAGTAGCCTCTGTTTGAGTTTGCTCCATGTTGGAGAAATCTACAACTGGTATTGTAAAATTTATTTAATGTGTTTATAAAGAAGTTAAATGAAAAATGTTCAGATTATTGCAGTGTTTACTATTTATGCTGCAATAATCTGAACATTTTTCATATCTCGATTTTGTGTGGAAGGTTGTTCAGATTGCGTGTTTAGCCGCAGCTGCCAGTTTTTCACATTTTCTTCCCTAGCTATCAACATTATGCACATTGATAAATATTGCAGAAAGGGCCATTCAGAGTGCGCTGGGAGGGAGGGATTTTAAAACTGCACAGAAAGAAAGAAAGAAAACTTTATTTGACTCTAGGTGTAGGGGGAGGGAAAGTGGCTGCTGGTGAAATGCCTTGAAAACAAATCCAAGCCCCTTCACAAAGCAGCAACTTCCCCCACCACATCTGTGCATCTGGAAACAACAGAACCTCCACATTGCTTTCAAAATGGCTTTTTGCAGCATCAAGGTGGATTTTTATGGGTGGGGGGAGGGGGTGAAAGAGCCTAATGATTTGAATGCTGCGATGTTCCATCCGCCTCCCACTGCTAGAATCAGGTTTAGGCATTCTTCCAATTAAGTCAGGTTTGACCTGGAAAGGGAAACTTTTGCAGCAACCTGGGCGCAGAACAGCGGGAAGGATCCATCTGGTCCCTCCCAGGTGATGCTCACTGAATGAATCCCCGGGAATTGGGGAGGCCACGGGGCAAGGCACGGGGAGGGATGGCTTCTGGCTGGAGTTGAAGAGAGAAAAGCAGGCAAGGAAGCTTGTGGGGCAGAAGGAGAGAAATGAGAGAGAGCTGGGGACCCACTTCACTCCCCCAACAGCCTTTCTCAGCCTTGGCTGGATCTACTCAATGCTCCCCACACGGGATGACATTTCATGCCAAGGACTTCCTGGGCCAAAAGCCTGGCATTTAAAATTTTTCAGCCAAAGTGTGTGACAGAGCCAGGCAGGGCATCTCCCCCAATACAGTGAATGTCAGAATCTGATTCTGAGGGGGAAGCCGAGCAGCTGACAGGAGTGGGAGTGTGGCTCCGGTGGCTGTGGAAGAAACTGGGGAAGGGCACAGTCTGGCTGGGCAGAGCAGGGGAGAGGTACAGCAAGGGAGAGGGGGTTCAGAAGAAGACCCAGGCCACCCCCACTTCATCCTAGGGCAGGCAGGGAGGAACGGAGAAGGGAGCAACGTGGGTTGCATGGCTTATGAGGAAGGTAAGGGTCCTGATTCCCTTCATTCAATCATAGGATACAAATGGGAGTTTGCGCACAGCAACTTGTTGGAAGCAAATCACGAATTATCTGGTATCATCCAGGCTTATCTGGGTTCCTGGCATCTTCCCAACTGTGTGTGTTTGTTGGCCTTTGAAGTCTGCAGTTCCTTCTCCTGCCCTGTCCAGTTAATTGCTGCAGCATGGTTTGTGTGGATTTTTATTTACAGTTTATATGTACTTTGTTTTCAGACTGAATTTCCTCCACTTAAAGACTGTTCTTAGGAGTTTTTTCTCCAGCTGAAGGCAATTGGACATTGGGGGCAAAGTTGGAGGTATTAAAGGGACTTTTCTTATTTATGTGACTGTGTTGCCTTTGTGCCATGCCCCTTTGGGTCATCACAACAAACAACAAAGGTTCGAAGTTTGAAGCACCCAATGCAGCTTCATTCAACATCCCAGGGTGGCAACAGCTGGGTGGCCCAGGGATGCTAACCCCTCATTTATAGCCTTGAAGAGTTCAGCTTAGATGCTGGTGTGAGAATCTCTGTCATTCGCTCAGAAGCCATTTCAGAGCTGTTCCTTCCACTTAAGACTTGGTGGGCCCTTTTCCACTGCCTGCTCTGGCCAAGGAGAGAACCAAATGAAGCGAGGAAGATCCAAGGGCTCAAGTGGCATGGAAGACGTTTTGATTAATGATGGGGGTGTCCAATTGTCCACTTTAGCAGCTGGTGAGACTCTGCTTCTTTGGCAATTTGTGTCTCCCGATACTAGGGGACCCATTGCTTGCAAATATCCCTAAAGCGTGTTCTGCTCCACGGGGGGAGGCCTGGATGCCGGGCAAGATGAAGCGCCCCCCAGCAGGATTTTTTTTTGAAGACCAGTCCCCAGTGTCGTAGCCAGATTCCTGGTTGTCAAGACCAGTTCCCGCGAAGTGAGTCAGCGTTCAGGGTCACAGCCAGGCTCAAAAAGACTCATTTCAAGACCCCCCACCCACCCTGAAACCTTCCCATGCCTCTATGAGAGGAAGAGATGGGGGGGTGCCATTAAGGGCCCCAAGACAGGACTCCTGTTGCTTACCTTCACTCCACGGGGGCCAGGATACCCAAGTGTGCCCTGAGGGCCAGCTGGACCCTGTGATCAAAGGACAAGGAAGGAAGGGAAAGAGAATTCCGCCATCATGAAATGCTCTTTGAGAGAAAATAGGATGTTTATGCCCCTTCCTGCCATAAAACCAGTGCAAGGCTAGCCTTGCAGGTAAACAAAACACCCAGGCTGGGTATATGACGTTATGCCCAAGCCAACCCCCATATTGCACCTGAGGACGTAAGGGGCTGCTTCACACACCCTGAAGAACAGTGGCTCAGCTGCTGAAAGCAGCGGTTAGGGTTAGAGAGAAGATAGATAGAATTCTTTGTTGGCCAAGTGTGATTGGAATTCGTCTTAGTGCAGATGCTCTCAGTGTACACAGAAGAAAAGGTACATTCATCAAGAATCATAAGGTGTAACACATAAGGTGAAAATATCTACAGACCCCTCACATCCTGGACATAAACTGTTTCAACTCCTTCCCTCAAAACGACGCTCTAGAGCCCTGCACACCAGAACAACTAGGCACAAGGGGAGTTTTTCCCCGAATACCATCACTCTGCTAAACAAATAATTCCCTCAACACTGTCCAACTATTTACTAAGTCTGCATTACTATTAGGATTAATCTTCTTATCATTCCTTATCACCCATCTGCTCTCACTTGTGACTGTATGACTATGTTTGTTGATTGTACCCTATGACTATCATTAAGTGTTGTACGTTATGATTCTTGATTCTTAACGAATGTACCTTTTCTTTATGTATCCTGAGAGTATTTACACCAAGACAAATTCCTTGTGTGTCCAATCACACTTGGCCAATAAAAAAAGGATTCTATGCCTTAGTATTCTACAATTTATATTGACTGTTTCCTAGTAGGATTCGATTGCTTATTATTATACCCTATGACTATTATTAAGTGTTGTATCTTATGATCCTTAACTATTGACTTCACTTCATTGAGAGCATTTGCACCAAGACAAATTCCTTGTGTGTCCAATCACACTTGGCCAATAAAAAAAGGATTCTATTCTATTCTATTCTATCTCTGTGAATTCGGTTCTGAATTCCAGCTGCAGTTTGTTCGATTTGAATGGTTAAAAGATAAGGCATGAATCTTCTTTTTTTAAAATGAGGCCTCTTCTGATTCCAGTCAACTAAAATTATTAGGGCTACAACGGTCATATTTCCAACTGCATCTTTGCGCCTTATCTTAAGGAGATGCACCCATTCTTTAATATTCTGTTCCAGGGAAGGATCTCCAGCTCAGAAGGGAGGGAGGGGTTGGTCCCATTTGGGTGGGGTGGGAGAGAGAGTGCAGCTCCCCCCAACTTCCACCCTACTGCTACCCCTCCCACTCAGCTACCACTAACATACATCATTCTGGTGTGATCCCACACATGCTTTTTTTTGGGGGGGGGGGGATTTAAGCCTTGCAGCCCAGAGGGGTCTCCAGCCTCCTCTGAAGCCAGAACAAATTCAGGAGCCCCCTGTGTAGAGCTCAGGATGACTTCAGGGGAAAATGGTACAGAAGGCAGCACCTGGGGGGTCCACAGACAGCAGGAAGCTCCCCTGCTGCTTACTAAATGACTTCCAGAGCAGCTATACGGACGGACGTTGTGGTGGAGGGCAGATTTTCAATTCTGTGACACTGGAAAACTGGTCCTTGTGCAAAGCCAGGAGGGGGTCCCCCCATGCAGGGAGGCAGCTGCAATTTCTCCCAATCCCATCTCCCCACAGCCCACCATCTTGGTGAATGTCAACTTCAGGAGGCAAACGCCACTAGGCATGACTTTCTTCGGCAAAACTGGCTCAAGGGAAGACCTTCAGCTGGAAGAATCCAGCAACTGCGTCTTTCAGTGATCTTTCCCCCTCGCCCCCAAACAGGGGATGAGAGGAGGGGGTCAAACTTCCAGGGATGAAGCTCCCACAACTTCCAAAGGCAACTTCTGTCCCATTGCTTGTTCTCCCAGTCAGGAAATTCCTCCATTTGTCCAGGTTGAATCTGTCCTGGATCAGTTTCCATCCATTGTTCCTTTTCTGGCCTTCGGGTGCCTTAGAAAACAGCTTGACCCCTCCTCTCACCCCCTGTGGAGGGGAGTGTATGGGGACAAGGTTATAGTTGTGACCTCAAGAGCAGGGGTCTCCAATCTTGGCCACTTTAAGACTTGTGGACTTCAACTCCCAGCTGGCTGAGGAATTCTGGGAGTTGAAGTCTGCAAGTCTTAAGGTGGCAAAGTGCTCTAAACCAGGGTCCAAATGGACCCATCAGGTTCCCTTCCGATCCCTGTTTGTAGTTGTGGATCTCCAGAGGCTTCCTCCTCCTCTCCCCACTCAAGTCTGCAGAAGAACCACAAGTTGTGCTGTCGGGCAGGGTTTCCCCTCCCTGCAACACCCAGGTTGGTGGATGTCTGAGCTCGCTCTTTCTTGCAGCCCCCTTTTCTCAGGACGGCAGGTGGATGAATGCAGAGGAATGGCGGGGTCGCAAATCTACCTACCTGGCTGCCCTTCTCGCCAGGAGGCCCTTCTTTGCCAGGATGGCCCTGTAAGCAAGGAAAGTTGAAGAAGATGAAGAACAGATTAACAGAGTTGGAAGGGACCTTGTAGGTCATCTAGTCCAACCCCCCCACCCGAGCAGGAGACCTTACAGCAATTCTGACAGATGGCAGTCCAGTCTCTTCTTGGAAGCCTCCAATGATGAAGCTCCCAAAACTTCCAAAGTTGGTTGATTGGTCTCACTGTCATAAAATTCCTCCTTATTTCCAGGTTGAATCTCTCCTGGATCAGTTTCCATCCATTGTTCCTTGCCTGGTCTTCATATGCCTTGGAAAACATCTTGACCCCCTTCTCTCTCTCTCTCAAGTATTGGAAATCTGCTCTCCTGTCTCCCCTGGTTCTTCTCTTCCCTAGACTAGCCAAGCCCAGTTCCTGCAACCGTTCATCGTATGTTTGAGCCTCCAGTCCTCTCATCATCCTGGTTGCCCTTCTCTGCTCTCTTTCTAGAGTCTCAACGTCTTTTTTTATAATGCGGTGACCAAAACTGCATGCAGTACTCTAGGTGTGGCCTTACTAAGGCTTTATAGAGTGGTATCAGTAGCTGAGTTGATCTTGACTGTATCCCTCTGTTGGGATTTAGGACTGCATTGGCTTTTTTGGCTGCTGCTGCTGCTGCTGCACACGGCTGGCTCATCCTTAGCTGGTTGTCCCCTAAGACTCCAAGATCCCTCTCCCAGTTCCTGCTATTCAGCCTGGTTTCACCCAGTCTATATGGGTCCTTTTGGTTTTTCTTGCCTAAGGGTAAGGCTGGGCTGCCTGTTCTTCCTGCCTTAGGCCTGCTGGCCAAGCTTCTCTTCACCCTCCCAGCTGTCTGCCCTTCCAGCCCTGGGTGCCCTCCCCTCTCAAGGGGCTCCAGCAGAGCGAGCACTCTGGGCTGGGCTTCTCTCTTGGAGAGTCCAATGGCCTCGGCTGTCCTATTCACCAGTAGGCAGACAGAAACTGCTCTGGTCATCAACAGGACGAAGGCCCCAGGTCCAGGAAAGGACAAGAACAGGGGGGGGGGTCCTTCTGGGTGAGGGATGCTCCATGTAAGCATGGATAGGCACCACAAACCAAGCCTTAGGAATGCATCTCTTGGCATAAACCTTGGTATCTCTAGGAATCAGCTTGGCTGAGCACCTGCCAAGGGCTGCGCCTGCCAGAAACCAGACCGCGCCCCCCACCCCCAGCCTTCCAGCTGCTGCTTCTCCCAATTAACATGAAGAGCAGAAGCGAAGAGATGGAATTGCAGCTGCAAAACCCTTGCTGTCTTTCCAGGGCTGTTTCTGCAGGCTGGCCCACGAGAACGGAGGTCAACGTTCTGGGTCTGCCAGGATTTGAACTGGCCCAGGGTGCAGGGGAAGCCCTAAGGGTATTTTCTGACTCCCTCTCCCCTCTGAAAGCCTCCCGCTCTCTGTGGGAGTCAACCAGGCATCCGTTCAGATCTCTGATTAATGCAGGCAGATGCAGGAGAGGCACAACCCACAAATCTTCCTGGCGGAAGCCAAAACTGGGGAAGGATGAGTGCCCAAGGACATTTATTTACAAACCAAGGATTACAGGCATATGGGTGGAATTTTACAGCCATCTAGCTCTCTTGATTAAGAACGATGCTTGCAGCTCTTTGCAAGCAATGCTGGTTTGTTTGTAGACAAATATAATGGAAGGGTTGGAAGGGACCTTGGAGATCATCTTGCACACCCCCTGCCCAATGCAGGAATCCAGTGGAGGCAGGAAGGCAGGGAAGACAAACAGGCAGGGAAGGCAGGCAGGCAGGGAAGGCAGGCAGGCAGGCAAAAAGGAAGGAAGGAAGGAAGGAAGGAAGGAAGGAAGGAAGGAAGGAAGGAAGGAAGGAAGGAAGGAAGGAAGGAAGGAAGGAAGGAAGGAAGGAAGGAAGGAAAGCAGGAAGGGAGGGAGGGAGGGAGGGAGGGAGGAGATCAAAATAAGAAGGAAGGAAGGAAGGAAGGAAGGAAGGAAGGAAGGAAGGAAGGAAGGAAGGAAGGAAGGAAGGAAGGAAGGAAGGAAGGCAAGCAGGAAGGAAGGGAGGGAGGGAGGGAGGGAGGAGATCAGAATAAGAAGGAAGGAAGGAAGGAAGGAAGGAAGGAAGGAAGGAAGGAAGGAAGGAAGGAAGGGAGGGAGGGAGGGAGGGAGGGAGGGAGGGAGGGAGGGAAGGAGGAGATCAGAATAAGAAGGAAGGAAGGAAGGAAGGAAGGAAGGGAGGGAGGGAGGGAGGGAGGGAGGGAGGAAGGAAGGAAGGAAGGAAGGAAGGAAGGAAGGAAGGAAGGAAGGAAGGAAGGAAGGAAGGAAGGAAGGAAGGAAGGAAGGAAGGGCTCCTGTAGGGATCTCATCAGAACTTACCGGGGGACCATCTGCTCCAGGCATGCCAGGAAGGCCGGGTTTCCCCAGGGGACCCTAAGGGAGAAAAAGTCATTTTTGCAACCACAAAACAACCACACTGAGCTTATCAGTTTGCTGGTTATGCTCTTGGCTGTCAGAAACTCCTCCTAGGAGCCAGGACCTGGCCTGGGCCCTCCCTCCTCCTTCCCAGTGCTGCCCCTCCCCGGGGAGCCCACTCACACAGCAAGGGGATCTCCGTTACCTCCGGCGACCTAGCGAAGCGCTCACCATAAGCCAGTGCTCTCCGTCGCCTTCTGCGGGAACTGAACTGAACTTGGCTCAGGTGCCCGTGAGGTAAGACTCCCTGACGGTTATTGATCTGTTTGCAAGCGCTTCCGGTTCAACTTGAGATGGTCAGAGCAGGAGTGCAGAAGCCGCCCGGGCACTCCTCGGCTCTGCCCATTCAAGCCCACCTGTGGGGGCTTCAATTCAAGTAGCTTTGCCCAGAGGATGAGGCTTTGCTGGACGGCCTTAATGCGGCCAACTCAAATGCCTGGACTGGCCCTGGGCATATTCCCAGCATCCACCCACCTGCCTTGTTCTGACCCAGGCTTCATCAAATGTAATTAAACACAAACTTTTCAAAGCAAAACCTATTTTATTACAACCCTGGGGATTACTTTCATTCCCAGCCAGAACTAATTATAAACAGTTCCCCCCAAGATAAGCACACACTTTTCAATGTTGTGGAATGTTGCCAAAAACAGAAGTCTCCAATTATCACAGAAACCAACCGAAATACCAGAAAAAAAACCAATCAGAGCTTCGAAGAGGACTCGGAATCTATCAAATGACTTTGCTTCCTGCAAAGGTTTCATCATCTTGGCCTGACCTTCATACCTTATTCATTCCCATCCAGTACTGAATCTCAAAACAGTCCCTCGAGATAAGCACCCACCTTGCTTTCCTGTGAAGTGCTGCCAATAACAGAAGTGTCAAATGAACTAGAGAAAAAGCCAACCGAAGGACAAAGAGCTTCAAGAATGAGTCTGAACCGACCGAATGACTTTGCTTCCTGCAAAGATTCCATCATCTTTGCCTGTCCTTTATGCCCTAGGGGAGGGGCAATCACCTCCCAGCTTTACTCCCGAGTCACCGCTTTTGTTTCAGCTGGTCTCACCTTCTAGCAGCTCTGCGCACATGCGCACTGGGAACAGGCTCCCACTGTTCCTTTGCCTCGCTGCTGCCAGACTCCACAGGCTCTGGTGGCAGCACCCCACTCCCAGATGGTCCTGGCCCCATCTCTGCATCGGACACAGGACTCTCTCATCTGAATCCTCTCCAGACTCCCTGACTGGTCCCCCTTCTTCCCCACTGTCCGACTCCGTTGCCATCTACACCGGCTGCTGGTGAACCCCAACACCATTTTCACCCACTCTCTTTCCAGTGGCTGCAAGGAA